>JAOUQT010299804.1:0-16233 GCA_025769995.1 Xyliphius kryptos | reverse complement strand
CCAGATAGGGATTCGAACCGGGAATCCCCAGCGCTGAGAGGCGAATGTGCTAACCACTAAGCCACCGTGCAGCCCCTGATTCAGTCTCATTATTTTTAATTAATTTAGTTTTTCATCCTTTAAATTTAACTAATTGGGGTTTGAGATCTCAGAACAGATGAGCTCAGTGAGACAGTTCAGTGAGACAGTTCAGTGAGACAGTTCAGTGAGACAGTTCAGTCCTCTGCAGCTGGAGCTCTCACCTGCAGTTTCCAGATCTTCTTGCTCTGATTGGACACCTTGCCGACGGTCTGACCCATCAGAGCGATCAGCATGTTGAGCAGCAGGACGAAGGTGAGGATGATGTAGCTGACGGCGAGGATCAGGAAGACCTCGGGGTACTGCGCCCCCTGCACCAAGTCCTCCAGACTCCCCGTCCCGATGGTCAGCTTGAACAGGTCCAGCATGAACACGCTAAAGGCCACGGTGTCTCTGCAGGTGACGCCGGTGTGGGTGCTGTTGGTGGGACACGTGTTCAGCAGAGACACCAGAGCTGCAGGAAGGAGACACGGTACGGTTACTGACCGCAGGAACCGCTCATCTGTTAGCCATCATCTGATCCTCCGTCAGTGATGACAGGACTCTGTATACAGGACGCTGACAACTGGACATCAGTGAATTAATAATACTTGGTTTTTGGGGTCCTTACCGGAGGCGTAACCGATCATGAAGAGCCCGTAGACCAACAGGAAGCGGAACAGATCTTTAACCAGAATCTGAGTAACACAACAATCAAACATACCAGTTACTTTGAGCAGAAATGGGCCTTCCCCAAACTGTTTCCCAACATTTTGTCGTCCAACATGCATGTCTTGTCTCTATCTGTGATGATAGGACAGAATGAAACACCTGAGCTCAGTGATGAGGACATGTGTCTCTGTACCTCTGTCCTCAGTGTATAATAAACTCAGTAATTATTATCAGCGCCACCTTCTGGATCATGATGCTGTAGGTTCCGGTCAGTTTGAATCCGCGGGTGAAGTACAGCGTGTTCATCCATCCTAACACCAGAGCGAACACCATGACCGTCACATACGCCTGCACACCCGCCACGTACAGGGCCGCCATCACCAGCACCAGCACCGAGTACACAAAGCTACACACACACACACACACACACACACACACACACACACACACTTCAGCTTTATAAGAATAGATAGAATGTTTTTAGATTAAATAAGTCGTGCGTTTACACTAATGACCTGTGTGTGTGTGTGTGTGTGTGTGTGTGTGTGTGTGTGTGTGTGTGTGTGTGTGTGTGTGTGTGTGTCTTACAAGAGAACTTGAAAGGATCCTTCTGTAAATAAGGAATTCAGTCCTGGACATTTCTTCAGAAACAAATCTTTGATCTGTCACAGACAGAGAGAAAGAGAGAGAGAGAGAGAGAAAGAACAATTAGGACTTAATGTTAATTAATGAGAAGAACGTAAACAGTTATAAAGCACCGTTGCTTTCAGTACCATTTGTTTCCCGCAGGGAGCGCCAAATCTTAAGTTAAATACTGCAATTTAAATATAATTTGTATATGAATTCATGTAAATGTTATTTAAATCATATTATTCTGGAACTCATGCTAATGATGGTTATCTTCTCGGTGTGTGATAATGAGGTCAGATCAGTGTTGGTGTGTTTGGAGACATGGAGTCACTCACATTCGATAAGAAAAAGAAAACTCCTGAAGCCACTGTAAACAGCTCTCCAGCCAGACGCAGTTTATCTCCTGAGGTTTCGTATGAGTACGGGGGCTGCGGAGGGTCAGGTACAGGTATCACACAAAACAGAAAGGTTTTAATTATGTACTGGTGTGTGTGTGTGTGTGTGTGGTCAGTCCATACAATGCCTTCTGATGGTCTGTAGTAGGCGACGAGCGTGAAGATGATCATGGTACAGAGGTACGACACGACGCTGAGGTAAAACGTTACTGCTGCAAACTTCTGCCATTTTGCTCTGAGCAGCTCGTTAATGGGCTCCACTGCCATCATCTCCTGACGGTTCTGCACCAAACATCACCATCATCATCATCCTCAAGAGACCCTACATCCTTCTTACTGAACTAACGTCCCCAAGAACTACAGAGTCCACATCTTAAAAACTGGAACCATGAACAAAATTCCAAAAAGAAGTGTTTTTTTCCCCAAATTTATTTGTAGCCTCCAAAAAACTGAGCAGCAGAATCAAAACTACTGAAGAAACTATGTTTTGTTGAATAGTGTTCATATAGTTACCTCGATCTTGCTGTTGTACACCAGGATCTCCAGCACAGACACGTCCTCTCCACATGTGTCCAAAGAGGACAGGTCGTAAAGGGAGGAGTAAACGGGTCCATACGCCCAGTCCCTAAACTTCCTGCACAGGTAGCGCACCTCCTCGTCTTTAATCTCCCGACGGATGATGTGCTGGAATACCTGAACAACAAACCCCTCCATTATAACATTATATAGCATCGAAATCAGCATCAGGAACGTCCAATGAACATCCACAAACTGCTGACAGAAAAGGAAGGACATGATGGGGAATGAAGGAGCCATGTTTTACATCTGTAGGTACTCTGAAAGACCCCGATGTGACTCTGGAGGGAATCGAACAAACAAATGTAGAAAGGTTAGAAGTACTCAGCTTTTCCAAAGACATGATGAGGAATCACGACGCCAAAATCCAGCCTCATATATACTCAGGAAGTGGGAGAGTTAGTGATGGGTCAGGGACTGCTTTGGTGTTTATAGGTATAGATGTATATTTATGAGGTTAATGTGTGACATCATAATAAGCAAATGCAAGTCTTCAGTTTGTGATGATATCATTGGCTTCTCACCCCAATCTTGCCAAGCTTGGCGGCCATCATTAGCGGCGACATGTTGTCGTTGTTGAGAACCTGTTCCAGGTTAGACTCTGGGAACAGCTTGGCGCTCTTGATGAGCAGCAGGTCGTACATCTTGGTGACGAAGCGCGTGTTGTCCTTGGCGTTATCAGCCACATGCACCAACGTGTGAAGCACCGTGTTGCCCCGAGAGTCCTGCCGCCGTAGGTCCGCCTTTTTGTGCCCGTTCTCAGTCAGGTAGTTCACCAGCGCCGGCTGGTTGGTGCAGGCCGCGAGTGAGAGAGGAAGCTCGCCTGATCAATCATACAAACAAATTAAACCTCATTATATTTAACTTTTAGAACATCAGTAATGATAGATCCAGAGCTGCACTGACGCGCCTTCACCAGCAGAGGGAGGCAAAACACTTACTACTGCGTCAAACTACCATTTTACCGTGTTATTTAATACCACGTGACGCCAGCGTTACTACTAATACTGACACACAGATGTTGACATTCTGTACTAATAATACATATAAGTTTTAATTATTATAGTCTTATTCATTATATCATAAGATAATGAGTCAAAACGAAACTAAAAATAGATAAATAATCCAAAAAGAGTTGATATTCTCTTTAATGGTAAATGTAAGCTTTTCCAAATTTGTAACAAAACTATATTAATTAATTTCTTATCTTTCCAGTAAAGTGAAATTCCTCTTTTAGTCACTGTTGTAGAAGTATTCCTATTTTTATTTTTTCGTTTGCTCTTATTTTTTTGCCTGAGCTTCTCTCTATCGCCCCCTCGCGTCTAAAAACGTTATCACGTTCGATTTTTTGAATTTAGGACCCGTTTTAACGGGTGGGCGGGATCTAGGCAGTAATTGGCTGCTCGAGATAAGTCCAGCCCACCCAGCCATGCTACACTTCCGGCGACGTCAGTGAATATGCGCCAAACGTGTTTTGTTTTTGAAAAATGAGTTGTAAGTTTGTTTACTTTTATTTTAATTTTTATATTTATTTTCCAGCCATATTTTTAAAAATGTGTTAATCCACAATTTGTCAAAGTGTAGCATGGCTTGGTGGGCTGGACTTATCTCGAGCAGCCAATTACTGTCTAGATCCCGCCCACACATTAATACAGGCACTAAATTCAAAAATCGAACGTAAGAAATTTTTAGACGCGAGGGGGCGATAAAGAGAAGCGCTGGCGGAAAAAAAGCAAGTGAAAAAATGTGCAACGAAGAAAATAGACATTTTTTTGCTCTCCCATGTCCTCCAACTAAAAAATGCCTGGTGCATGATGGTTATTAGAGATGGACAGAGTGTACAGGTGTTGTGAGTGATGCCCATGAGGAGCCTTTAATGCGTTCTGATTTGGGTTTGAGTCTGAGGACCGTTTGTCTGATGGTAGTGAGGTGTTGATGTCATCTTGTAAAAAGAGTTTATAGATTTGGGCGAGTGGTTTCTCCCAAAGGAACAGAAACAGAGGGGTGGATGGGTTTGGAAAACTGTGGATATCAAAGACTTTTTTTTAATCGTTTCTTTTAGCTGTCGATATTGAAATCAGGATTTTGTTGGTAGATTTAAAGTCTGTTTCATAAGATTGATGGTCATGACTGGGCATCACTGCATTCCTCTGTTTTTTTAGATTGTAATTTTTTAGGTTTACAGTTAATAGTAAACATAAGGTTGTGTCAGATGGGGGTGGAGTTCAGTGAGATAGTTTGAAAGCTGAGGATTTTCTTTGGTTTCCAGCAGGCAGAGGGTTGTGCTCAATGTTTTATATTCTTTATAAATGTTCATGAGTTATGAGTGACTTGTATAAAGTTAGCATAGCAGCTACGTAAAGACCACTGTGCATTCAGACATACTAGCCAACGTCGTTAAATAAGAACGTTTGGTTTCCTGATGCTCCTGTGTGTTGTGTTGTTGCTGATATGATGAACTGAAGTTTATCAGCTGTTCAGTCGCTTATCATCAGCAGCAGCAGCAGCAACAGTTTAAACTGCAGCTCACGGTTTAACTGACGGCTAACAGAACAGCGCTAAACAGGAACGTGGAGAAACGTCACTGCGTGGGAAGAAAAACGGTCACTACTGTGTTTAGTTACTGAGGGCTGTGACATCACCACAGGATCCGTCAGAGCAGGGGCCGCCATGTTAGTAAGGGCCGCAACACCGATCTCTGATGATAGAAGTAAAGCAGCCATATTGCTCAGGGGGACACATCACTGTGAGAACTGGAACATACCAAAGTAGAAGTACCCCCCCTCGTCGCGGGGCTGGAAGAAGCGCCCTCGTGCCTGAGCGTGAACATCCGCGCCTTTTTCCACCAGCAGCTCAGTGTAGTGCTTACAGCGCCTCTCGATGGCTATGTGTAGCGCCGTCTGACCTGCGGCACACAAAACGTTTGTTTCATCTTTTACAGATCCTGTAATTATCAGCTGGAGGTTCCTCAGGAGGGAGAGAGAGGGGCTGAAGAGATATCATGACCTGCAACATCACAGCATCACTGAGGTCATATCTGCCAAAAAACACCAGACAGGTAGCACTACTGACCTCTGCAGGAGGAAGGACAACTCAAACACATTGATGATGCCTGAACTCTGCATCAGTGTGTGAAGACTCACAAGTTACACAAATAAATCAGAACATGAGTTTGGATTCAACACTAATGAACTAAAACCCTCCATCACTCTCTCACTCCCTCACAACCTCATATCCTCACTCTCTCATATCCCTTACACTCTTATTTCATCACCTCCAAACTTTCTGTACTCAGTAAAACTAAGACTGAAAGTACTCGCCAAAACAGAATGACATCATCAGCTCAGTTCTATAACTCTCATTCAGTCACCACAAAGCCACTGTGTGTGTGTGTGTGTGTGTGTTTGTGTAACTGCGTGTGTTGTTTAGATTAGTTAAGGGTGGAACCCACAGACAACACTGCTGTTCTTTCATAAACCTGCTCTCTAATGCACACACACACACACACACACACACACACACACACACACACACACACACAGAGCAGAGCAGCATATTAATGGTGAATTTCAGATTTTACAGAACGCCACCTCCTGTTTTATTCATGAAGACCTAACTGTGAGTCACACACACACACACACACACACACAGGTGCTATTTATAGTATAGATTTAAGGCTGTTATAAAAAGTGGTCCTAATCCCTCAGACCCCGCCCTGTGTCTCTGTGGAGGGGTTACCCCGGTAGTAGAGGTCCCTGAAGGGCGTGTTGATGAAGTCGTGCAGGTTTCCCGTCTGCTCTGCGACGTCCAGCAGCAGTGGAATGGTGTCGTTCTTTCCACCGTACAGGTTCAGCAGAGCTTTTGGGAGGCAGGTTTTCCCCGTGGAGGGTTCTGTCCATAAAATAACAAGAAAATAACAGGAATAATTTTTAACTACACAAAGTTTATTATTCAGCAGAAGCTCAAACAGGACCCCCCCCCCAACACACACACACACACACACACAGAGAACTGCCAGCACAATCACAGGGAGCAGATGTTTTAGATGTCCAGATGTTGCTTGTGTGTCAGTGACACTGTTTTATGTCCTGCATCTTAAAACCACAATCAGTAAGAAAACACTGTGTTGGGATTCTGGACTGATCTCAGATCTACAATAGAGCTGCCTCACTGACCCCTCCGTATCCGCTCGGACAGGTCAAAGGTCATGCTTACATAGTGAAGAGAATGAAGTCTGTGTGTGTGTGTGTCTGTGTGTGTGTGTGTTTTAGATCTGTGGGACGGTTTCAGACAGTTTGCTGTGATTTCTCACTCTGTCCTGTTACTTTCCCACAAGCCTCAGAGACAGGAAGCCAGCTTCCTCTTCTCTTTAATTACAGACAGAGGAAAACAGCGGCGCACCAGAGTGAATATTCCGAGATAAGTCTGGTATCTCATGAGAAAACAGAAAAACTTAAAGTACTGATTCCACAGTCCATGTGTCCACCGTGAGCTCATCAGGAGAAGAGTTCAGATTTGGGTGAACAGTTATTTATATCAAATCAGAGACTCCTTCACCTCTGAACTCCTCGTCTGTGAGTTTCTTGTTGTGTCCCTGTAGAAACTCCAGCAAGCCGTCAAGATCTTTGGTTTCGCCTCGAGAGACGGCGTCGAACAGGATGGCTCGATTGAATTCCTTCACCACCTTCGGCGTGTCTGCGGAGCCATCGTCCCCCGGCGCTGCGCTCTCTGTGATCCTGCAGAGGGAACACAGAACAGTGTGAAACCTTAATCAGTTTCTGACCTCCATCCTGCTTTATTTCACTAATAATACTGTTAGCCAGCAAAACTGGACACCAAAGTAACTAGCTAGGGAGCTAATGCTAACAGCATGTGCACTGTAGCGTGGTTTGAATCTGTGATCTGTTCCCGACCCCGCATGAAATGTCTCTGCACACAGGAGAACAACCCCACACAGAATAAACATCAGGCCAAACGGCTGAAGGGAAAACATCACAGACCAACCACACCTATAGCATGAGCGTGCCAGTGTAGCATTAGCTTCTGAAAACAGTCTGTGTATTCAGCTTTATTTTCCCCTCCGCTGCACATCCACCAGCCTCCAGTCAGCTGCATAATTCAGCTGAATATTGCTTTAGCTTGTTCTCTGATGATCAGGACCATGGACAGAGCAGGTATTATTAGATGGTGGATGATTCTCAGTAATGAAGTCACACTGACATGGTGGTGGTGTATTGTGTGTGCTGTGCTGGTGGTGTGTGCACCTTAGTGTGTGTTGTGCTGAGGGTGTACGTGGTGGTGGCATAGTGGTGTGTGTGTGTTGTGTTAATGTGTGTTGCGCTGGTGCATGGTGGTGGTATATTAGTGTGTGTGTTGTACTGGTGGTGTGTTAGGGAGTGTTGTGGTGGTGTGTTAGTGTGTGGTTGAGCCAGTGTATGGTGGTGGTGTGTTGGTGTGTGTTTTGTTCTGGTACATGGTGGTGGTGTGTAAGTGTGTGTTGCATTGGTACATGGTGGTGGTGTGTTTTGTGCTGATGGATTACAGGATGAATAAAAGTGCAAAAACCTATAAGTTTAGCAGAAATAATTTGGGGAAGGCCCCATCCTGTTGTAGCATAGCTGTAATAAGTTCTGATCGAGACACAATGCCATTAAAATGTGATACTTTGTTCTTTAAACATCCTTTAAAGTGATTTTATGGTGTAAATGTGAAAGGTCACACAGCTGCATGAGCCGTTGAACGAGATTCAAATTCTGTTTGTCTGCAACTCTGTGACTTCAGAGCAAATTTGAATAACAAATCGAGAGAGAAAGAGAGAGAGAGAGAGACTCATTATGTCTCCTATCAGCTTCATCAGCTCTGTTCCATCACCCTTCATCTGATCCACAGACCCTCCTGACCCCCGTCGCTCTGCTCACCCTCGTGGAAGCTTCTTCTTGCGCCACCTCTGGTTGTTTCCGTAGCTGGAGTCGTAGTCGAACAGCGAGTCCATGGGGGCCTGTTTGGGGCCGACCGCCGGAGAAGGTTCGTAAAGTGAGGCCTCCAGTCGCTCCATGGGGTTAGAGATGCCCTTCTTAAAGCCCTGGAACTTGTTCCGCAGGTTGTGCTTGGGCTCGGCGCGGCTGCTGACAGGAGGACCGGGGTCATCGCCATCCAGCAAGTCATCCAGGACGGAAAGGGGGAAGGAGGAGTCTTTGTCTCCGGAAGCATCCTGGCTGGGAGGAGGTGTGTTAATGCGGCAAACGGGGTCGGTCTCAGCTCTGACCAGGCGGCCCCGCTTTAGTAACGACGAAGAACCCTGCAGCAAAACATATCATTCAATCCCAAGTATCACATTACAACGTGTGTAAACAAAAGTATGTAGACACCCAGCTGTCTCAACAGCATGACTGTTGGTCTTCATCCAACCTACGGCCTCTGTTCTTTTCTATAATGGCCTTTTTGCAGAACCTTTAACCCTCACTGCGCATCGAAACCTATAAACGCCAACTGCTACCAACTCGTTAATTCACCCACTTCCTGAGTACAAGGCTGAACTTTGGCATCATGATTCCTGATCATATCCTTGAGAAAAGTATTAAATTTAATGGTTTATTTGATATCACTATTGAACGAAAGACCCCGCCAGGGTCCCTGTTGGGGTTCCCGCAAGTACCTACAAGGCTGAAACTTGGAAAAACTGGTTCTTGCTTTCCTACATTCGAGAGTTCGTTCGCTATCGCCATCGAACGCAACACCTTGGATGGATTGGCTCTTGGCGAGAACCTACAAATCTGAAACTCGGCTCCGTCGTTCCTTATCATGTCCTTGGAAAACCTACTGATAAATTCCCGTAAGAAAGCAACCGCGTGGACATTTCAGATGTCTAATCACTCCAAACCTCACTCTATAATAACACCTTCATTTGAAATATATAATCTGAAACGCCATCACTAATTCAAACACTGCTGCCTTTTAACTTTCATGTTGTTGTCAGGTTCTCCCCCGTAGCGCAGCCCGGATATTTCGCTTGTTGTGTGTAATGACGATTGGAATCGAGCTAAAGAGGAATTTGCAGTTCAGTCACTAATATTAGACGGGTTTTAAAAAAGAGAAGAATTTATCTCCGTATCAAATAATAGACACAAACCTGAACCTCACTTCCTGTTCCTGCTTCATTATTCTTTTCTATCTCTACCTGATTCCAGATTTCATTAATATCCCACTTCCTTTAGATCCCAGTTATTAGATCTCCCAGCTCCTCCAGTTTACCATTTTAAGTCCCGCCCCCGTTTAAGATATACCAGCGTTCTCTGAAAGCCTGACTCTGATGTTGGATGAGAGGACGTCATCAGGCGTACTGTTCACTGTTACGCAATCGTCTCATCTTTAGAGACTGTTGGATCAGACGTCCTCCCTGACCTTCCCACAAGCTCCTGGTTCTGAGACGGTTAGTTTCCCATGTCTGCTCCGTTCCGGTCAGGCCTGGGTGTGGTCCGGCATTCTGCCAGCATCCAGCTCCTCAGCTCCTCAGCCCTGGTCTGTTCGGATTAAGAGCAGAACTGTAATACTAACATATGAGCTCTAGTTGTCCCCCTGAAATGTAAACATGAGTCGGGTGGCACACTGAACGGCTGCAGTGGAACTTTCCGTTTTGAACGTTTAGGTCAGTCACGCAGGACAAACGCTGTATGTGTTTATTATATATTCTCACTGTGAGCTGAGAGTCTCTTAAGATTTATAAAAGACAGCTCTGTTCAACTCACACACTCACACACACACACACACACACACACTACACCTTACCTCATTCATCCCGCGAGCTGCAGGTTAGTGAGAAATTCCACGTCCAGGGGGTGAGGGCTGGCGGCTCACTCTCACTCAAAGAGCTGAAGTGTTCTGTGAAATGACCAGAGGGTTTTACGGCCGGATCAGAACCTCACTGCACCATAGAACCACCGTCTGAGCACCACGCCTCAGATCACAACTACACACACTGTATATAAACTCACCACGTTATTACTGTACCACAGCTTTCAATCTTAATAATAATAATCATATGTTTATTTTATATTCTCAGGTGAGTTTTTGCTGCCTGTGCTTTTGTGTTTCAGTGTTGTGATGTCACAGTTGTCTGACGCAGTGAGGTGGCGCCTCAGCTTCATCATGTTAATTAAACAAAGACCGTCTCTGAACATCCAGATTCATCAGACTGGAAATGTGAACGAGGGGTTCGGGGTGAGTGAGAACTTATATCCATACATACGGTTCCACTGCAGAGATCCTGACCTTTAGAACATCTCTGAGATGATTTAGAAGAGACTTCACAGAGTGATTCATCAACACAACATCTCCAAGAACAATTACGCCAACTCTGAATACTAATAA
The DNA here is from genome assembly GCA_025769995.1 of Xyliphius kryptos. Classification (NCBI taxonomy): domain Eukaryota; kingdom Metazoa; phylum Chordata; class Actinopteri; order Siluriformes; family Aspredinidae; genus Xyliphius; species Xyliphius kryptos. The sequence goes on along the minus strand of JAOUQT010299804.1, from coordinate 5,536 downwards.
TAATACTAATAATAATAGTAATAATAATCCTGTAAGATTGTAAACATCATGACGTCATGGTAACCACTGAGGGAGTGCCACTGAAATGTTGGCATGTAGCATTTCTTGGGCAGGCGTTGTATAAAAAGTATTGGATGATTAGTTACTTAGCGTCTTATATCTTTAACAAAAACACTACAGCAGCACGGATTATTAATCTGCAGAGCATGTAGGTTAATCCTGGTATTAATCCAGAAGAATAAACTCAACAACAACCGTGACGATGCAGATGCAGATGATGTCATGAGGGTATTTTAATCTATTTTGGATTTTTGTATGACCTCATTTGTACACATCGTATATCAGCGTCCCATCGGTTACTGACTGCGTGCGTCGATCGACCCGCTGTGTCTCAGGATGAACATTTAATACAGAATCTGTACAGGTCATCATGCAGGTCCGGAGATGTAAACATATTGTGGACGAAGAAGGGACTCTGACAACCGTATGCCACCCATAACTTCAGAACTCTCTCCACTGACGCAACTGCATCCCCCCGAGCAATGCATTCTGGGTAACACAAAAGAACCCCCAGGATGGGCGAGCAGGTAGCCGAATCCCACCACCTTACACCCAAAATGGTGGACGCCATGGGGGCACCATGTACACCTAAAATGGCGGACTCACGGGGCCGCCACAATCATTTCCATTGGTATCAGAGACTTATATTCACGTTCTGAACCCATCAGCAGCAAAAACTAGTGCTGTACCTCCTGAGGATGACTGACCGATGGGATTTCACTACAGTATGTAGCAATTAGCTGTCGTATTTTAACTTCATACAGAACCAATTTAAATCCTTTTTGGACTATAACCAAATATTTTATAGAATATTGAAGTCCAACTCATTTGCAAGCACAACAACGCTGCGCCACCTTCCTTCCTAACCCATACAATATACCGTACTGTGCACCACCCAAACACCACTGTGTGCGCTCACATCCAAGCACAGCAGGGGGCGCAAACGCCCAATGATAAGAAAGCGCATCTGCTCGCACAACCAACACATCGTGTCAAAAACTTCGGATCAAAACCAGGCCCGCCGCCTTGCCCCTCGAACGCGTCAAAACGAACGATTTGCAGCCGAAACTCCCGAGCAAAAGCAGGCTGCACATCGTTCACTATGACGTGTTCGATCAGCAAGGACTGGTTTGGTTGGGAAGTTTTTGCAGAACGTGTTGGTTGTGCGAGCAGACTCGGGAGTTTGTTGGTGGTGGAAATGGTGCTGGAGTGAGAGAGGCAGAAACAGGCAGACTGCACTCCACATGGACTACAAAATGTTATTGTAGAACTCCAAAATACAGAACGCACTGGTCCATTCTCCTGTGGGGTTTCTGTAGGTTTCTGTAGCAGGAAGATAACAGGAAACAGTATTCTGCCCCTGCCCCTACTCTTGTGTTCGGTACTGAACTACAGCATCACATTAATCCTGCACAATCTCTCCCCGTGGCTCTCACGGCCAAAGCCATGAATCACTGAAACCCGGCCCCCAAAATCCCCGGCTCCCCCGTTCTATTATCTAGCCGGACCTCAAATCTGAATTCCCGGACGAGTCGTGACTCATCCTAAAGATAAGTGAAGCTCCGCCTCACTGGGCTGATCCCATCACCCCGAATACACAGGGTGAGGGCTTTACGCATCATGAACCAGCAGGAGCGTTGTAGGTGATTCTTGCTCACAAACTCGGCACTAATCCTGTTAGAACATGCCGTGGGACATACTTCCCCCTGTGGTCACGGAAAACCGGTTGAACCGCTGTCTCACAATGAAAGGAAACCCGGCTGCAATTCAACACTTCATTTATGTATACATCACGCTCAGTTCCACGCTGTTACATCACAGTGTACGGCACAAACACAGATAACCTCAGCTACACACAGGACGTGTTATCAGTAAACACTTTCAAATGCGTTCTGCGCTGCTTATTCTGCTGCTTCTTTCTTCTCGTCTTATAATCTTATAATTTTGTACTTAAACTCCACATTCGTTCACGTTTCACACAAATCTGCTGCGCCTGCCTGCATTTTTTTATTCAGTCTGAAAATGAACTACATCAGGTGTGTCCACTGGCCTCTACTTTTTTCAGTGGACAGGTCATCGTAATCAAGCAGGATCCAACTTTTTTTTAAAGCTTTAACCCTTTTTCCACTCTTTATGTTGACAATACAGAGCAATCCAGTAAAAAAAAACACTATGATTCTCATGATCTGCACTGAATGCTGTCAGCCAAGTGGGAGGAGTCTGCACAGTAGCTGCTGATGTCGATTCTCAAGCAGGCTTCCAAATGATCATCAGACCGATATCTGGCTGATTCACAAATGGAGGTTGATCCATTATATCTAATATGTGCCACATTTTCTTTTTGGATTCTTTTCTTCAGCCAGCAAGTTCCAAAACTGCCCAGCAGAGGCGCTTGACCTTATTTGAATGTCAGTGTGCAGGACTAAAATTTTCTCTTCCAAAGCAGATAAGACATCTGTAGTTAGAGGAGATCTGACTCCTCCCCTTCAGCTTCTTCCATGTACGCACCAAACAGCGTCCTTTCAGAGGGTGCTCCCAAATCCAACACGCTATTTTTGTCAATGCATTCATCACTTCTGCATGTTTTAGAGCACATTTTAAACGAGACGCAATTGTGGCTGAGGGGCGTGGCCATGCGCCGGTTAGTGAATGGTGTGTGTGCGCATGTATCGGTGTAATAAGTGTAGTTAACGAAGACCCTCGCTGGTCCCCCGCGTCCTTCATTTCTCAAACCGGTGGAGTGTTCCACAGCGATCCACAGTGATGGGTAGTTTTGGGCACTCCTGTACTAGAGAGTGACCTGCTGGTTCATTGGTGTGAGTGTGTGTGTGTGTTCCGTGATAAAGTGAGTATCTATTCAGGGTGTTCTCTTGTCCTTCCCTTCATAACTGATGGTGGCTCAGCAGTCACCACTGTTGGGTTTTTGTGAGACTGTTGGAGAACACACCTCACCTCAAGTGTTTCGTGCCCAGAAGATGTTCTGTTCCCATTAAAGTTGGTAGCAATCGTTTGCAAAATGCCCCTAAATCTAATAATTAAGAGGCGTGTCCCATGCTACACCCCATTATTGCTGTGACATTGACGTTGTCAGTTTCCTGAGGTCAGGTACTTGGAGGATTATGGTTTCTTTCTCAGAGGAAATGTGATTTAATATCAAAATGTTCTGAACATTTCTATTGTTCTCGAGGTGTTTATGGACTTTGGATCTTCCTGAAGTTGTAAACAGTTTCCTTTTTGAAGTGAATGAACAGCTCCGAACCACAGACAGCGAGGGTTCGAACACAGATGAATATAAAGATCCATCCCGGTCCTTCAACCCCTGGTTGGTTTATATACAGTCATGTTGGTCCTGATCTGCGTTCCTCAGACTCGTAAACATGGAGCTAACGTTGGTTACAGCCGTTTGGTGGACTGTGATGTTAAACACATATTTTGGTCGCCGTAATCACCAGGTTTAGAATTCTTTCATACAGAAACATCATACAGATCGGAGGCCAACGCGCTGAACACGCCAGCTTCTGGTAAAGATGGATTTCAAAGCATTTGGGTTAAATAACAGGGTTCGAGAAGAAACGCTTCAATTTCTGAGATTTTTCAAAGTCCGAAATCAAAAAGCAGCTTTGTGGTAATAATACCATCAGTCTGTGAGGAAAATATCATCAGTAAACTGCTGGTTTCTGCCACCAACACGTTATTCTGTGTATTTATATGAACGTCTAACGTAAATGATCTTTACAGAAACAAAACGTGTTTAAATTCACCCCAGAACAGCAGTTACGTCACATCCACTGAATTACAAAACATTATTAGTCCCATCTACTCTGATGATCAGGACCATGGACAGTGCAGTATTATTAAGGTGGTGGATGATTCTCAGTACTGCAATGATACTGATGGTCGGTGTGTTTGTGTGTTATGCTCAATACATCAATCAAAACCGTCCCTCCACCATCATCCAGTCTGCACACACACACCTGCACCACCATGTCAGTGTGACTGCAGTACTGAGAATCATCCACCACACTAATAATACCTGCTCTGTCCATGGTCCTGATCATCAGAGAACAGAGTGAGGGGGACTGACAGAGAACGTAGAGAAACAGATGTACTTAAAGAACTACAAAGTCCATCTGTATGGTCAGTGGAGCTGATACTGTGCGCAATATGATCAGAAATAAGGAGGTGAAATTTGTGGCCAGCGAACCGACGTTTTTATTACAAAAGAGGAACAAAAAATAACAAATACTTTGAGACAGTGAGTAGATCCTTTTTATAGTTCTACTATATAATGTTTAAAACATCAAACATTTAAATTCCGTAGAGATTATAGATAGAAAAATGTAATTATTCTCACATGGTGCGGAGATGAAGATCACTGAATGTTAATAGATTTGGGTTGTAAATGTTAGGATATTATAAACCTAAACTAACACTTATATTGACAGTAAATCCGAACTAAAATAAGGTACAACATGCAGTCCACACAACCAGGTGTGTATCTGAGGGATGAGCCATTTTTAATAAAGAAAAGTCCCGGATGTGAGCTGACATTAATTCTATTTACAATATAAAGCCGTTCATGTGTTTTAACACCAGAAATAAAACAATGAATTAACTTCTGCTTTCGTAAAAGCACAGTGCAGGAAGAACAACAGCAGACAGGTGGCGTCTTACCTGAAAGAACAGACTTTATCTTCTGTTTCTCCTTTTAGTTTAAAATCCCCATAATCTACATTAAATCCTTTGAAGGTCCACACACACACACACACACACACAGGGAGAGAGAGACTGAGAGGTTCTGAACACACAGCAGACTTTCAGGATCCCTCAGTGGATGGGTGATGGGTGGATGGGTGTATCTGCTGCTCAAACACCTCCCTAAAAACAGAAAGCATTCAAACTCAGATCCCTGACTGCTGCTGCTCTCTCACACTCACTCACTCACTCACTCAGTCATTTATTTATCCAGAATAAAGAGATTAATGTGATTAAGGTCTTTATTTCACTGATCTCAACATTAGAACTTTAGAAAAAAGGTTTATTAGCGACATTAAAAATGATCCCGTCACCAAAATCAGTAAAGAAACTCAGATTAGTGTGGATTATATTAGTTACTGCTGTATTACTGTTTTACACTGGTAAATTAAGGCTTACTGTCCAGTTTAGTTCATTAATAACTCTTTCCGTTTACCGTGTGTAATAATAATGTAATAGTAACCCAACAGCGCCACCGTGTGTTCGCAAAAAATGTTCAGTTTTGGGGGAAATTTATGTCACCCTTCAGGAAAATAGGACTTGCAAACAGGGCTTTATATATATTTATATAAATCGATTCCAATTTGATTAAATGAGGAAGCTGTGGTGAAGGAACTAGCCTTGCGACCTGAAGGTTCACACTTACTTCACTCAGAATATATATATATATGTGTGTGTGTGTGTGTGTGTGTGTGTGTGTGTGTGTGTGTGTGTGTGTGTG
>JAOUQT010299803.1:0-27627 GCA_025769995.1 Xyliphius kryptos | reverse complement strand
ACGGGGAGAACATGCAAACTCCACCCAGATAGGGATTCGAACCGGGAATCCCCAGCGCTGAGAGGCGAATGTGTTAAACACCAAGCCACCGTGCCACCTAAATTGAACTTATTATTATTATTATTATTATTTTATTTTTTAATTATTATTCTAAAGTACTAGTTGTAGCATAATGGCCCCTTTATACTGACGTGTAAAATATAAAAAGGCACTAGATGTGGATGAATGACTGCGTAATGCCCTAATGGATCGACTTAAACTAATATTCCCCTTAATGTGAACTAATATGGAAAAAAAGGAATTGTGCTTTCTTTATAAATCATTTTATTTTTGATAGAAATTAGCTCTATTCCAGTGAGACACGGGAACTTTAGCTAAGGTTTCGGTTTTGAGCCGTATCCAAACCTGTAAAGTAGATCAGAGTACATGTTTTTTTCTCCTGCAACAAGCCTAATTATTTTCATGTGAATTTATTGGTCCATACAGAAATTCTCCAGGCTATTGTTTCGAACTAGCGCGAGTGGTTTTTCTGATTAGTCAAAGATTAGATCCGCTTTGTTTTCAGTGGACTTCAGATTCACCACATTTATTGTGCAACTAAACAGTCAAGACAGAATTTCAATTTGTACAGGCTTTTCTCCATCCTGTCTCTCATAAGATGACATGTACTTTCTAACAAAAACAAAGCCTTCAGAAAAGCCAAGAGAAGTGGTCGTCTACTCTTACCACCAAGAATGTACTTAAATGGCACAAGTTGGCTTCCAATAAATGCTTCGTGTAAATCTAGCACTTTAGAAACATAGGAAATGTGAAATATGGGGTTTTCTACTTGTAAACAACATAAAAATGAGTTGTGGATGTGGCCTTTATTTCTAGAAGAAGTGTTTTCCATGTGTCCCCTGTAGAATATCGGAATATTTTTCGAAAGTCTCAGATTAAATGTGCAAAACATGTTTGTACATGACAAATGTTGTAAGTGGTTAAAACCACAGGATTAAACTGTTCAAAAATAAAGATAACGCAATCAATTGCCAAGATTTAAAAAGTGCAAGTCAGTTATTCAAGTGTAAACTAATATGAGAGTTTTAATCCGTTTGGTTTTAGTGGAAAGTCTATTTTTCCACAGAAACAAAAAAGTACATATATTTACCCAGGTGTAAACATGTTGGATACCAAATTTGATATTAGGTTCTTGTACTTTAAATGAAGTGCTGCTTGTCCTCGAAGTTCACCCGACATTCTTTTACCGTGCACGCTTATTAATCAGATCTCTTTCAAAGATAACATGGCAAATTAAATGTGGTCTTACAAATGTTTCAGGTTAATGTTATTTCGACCGTCGCTTGCTAACCTGTAGGCCTAATTCAAAGCAGAGCAGTGGTGTTACAAGAGGTTTTTAGCTTTTTGTGGTGTTTTACCAGTGTGGGACCCATCTGCTTTTGATTTCCTCCCCCCTTTTCTCTTGTTGGGCTCGATTGGAGGGCCCTCTCCAGCTGCGAGCGATGACTGCCTTGCTGTGGTATTTGTCCCATTGCAGGGAAGTTGGCGTTGCAACGCAATCTTAGCTTCCTCCACCCTCCTTAAGGGACACAGCTGGAGGGCTATTGGGAGGGGGTGGGAGCTTGCACTTTTTAACTCTATCAGCTTATGGACATTGGATATATGCCTCTAATATCCTGAACAGCAGTCAGTATGACTGATTTTACTGTAACTGTATGTGAAAGCAAAAGCATTCACACACACACAGATAAAGTCTAGTTGCCAGGTTTATTCTTGTAGGTTCATGTAGTTTGACAAAATACACACAAACACAATTGGTTATAGATTGTTCTCCTTGTAAGGCGAGTATTTGGATATATTATTGTGAAATTAAGCTATGACTATAATTATAAATCATAAATGCATAAATTCTTAAATACAAACCATTTTTTGCCAGACTAATTACTTCCAAATGCAAGTAATTTCCTGGAATACTTTTTGAAATAAAAGTGACACACAGCAGACAGTAGTCCAAGACTGTAGTTCACTGCAAGACGCACAGAGAATTTTCCTAGTTTTTCCATTTTATTTTTTGTTTGTTATAACTGGACGCTCATAAAAGTTTCGGATTCTTGGCGGTACCATAATATGTCATCAGAACTAGTAGGAATTGGATAAATTAAATGAGCTCCCATATCTTATGTGGGAATCACGCGATATTACATCACAGAACAGAGTGCTAATGCTCAGACCAAGTCTATTATGTCTTATAATAAATAACATTTTAATATGTTTCATATGAGATGAAACCCATCTGAACAGACCATGGTTCTTTGCTGGATACACTGAATATACAGTAAATATTGATTAACATTTAACATTTAATTGGAATTTCATTATAATTACACGTCACATGATTGTCCTCTTTAAAGTTGTTGGACGAGCTGGAGCTGGAGGATTCCTACCAAATAGATGAGCAAAATATAAACACAACCAAGTCCAACCCAGAACATGATGTTCCTGGGGAATATTTTAAACACCAGACAAATCTGCTCGCACAATGTTTCAACAACTCTGAAGTGTGTGTGCATGTGTTTGTGTGTAAAGCTTGTGTGGATCAAAACCTGTTTAAATAATCTACAGTATGTGGGAACTGCATGTAATTGCAATGGCTTCACATGCGAAATCCAATTATTCAGCACTTCAGATCATATTGCATATTAACTTTTACATTTAATGTATATTTTAGACAAGGGAACTGCCAATTCAGACCTAACACTAATTATGCCTCTGTACCCTCTGAGATTTAAACCAAGTATAACAATGCATTAATTACTTAAGACCATTCTATTAAATGTCATACAACAAAGCTGAATGTCACAGATTCGAAACCATACCTGTTGTGCAAAAAAAACTATAAAAGTGCAAAAATAGAGTGTTTTCAATGCAGAGACAACGTGGAACAAAGCACACACAGAATGGAGCAACTCATATGACACTGCGACAACCACACACAGGGAAAAGGCATTTAAATAAAGGGCAGGTGAGACACGTGACGGATAAAACACAGCTGAAGATAATGACAAGACAATTAACTTAAACAAGGACCAATTAACAAACATGAGGCGCAGACAGGACAAGAACTGGAATAAACTGAAAATGAAACTAAGTGCCCTCAGGCCTTACACTTACTAACTATAATGTCAAGTTATTACTGAACTATGCAACCTCCTTGCCTCCACCAGGGCAATGAAAATGGGTCATGGATGCATCTTCAAGAACGACAATGACCGTGAGACGTTTAATTTATTTTTGTATTAAAACTTTTAAATTCAGTGATTGTTCAAATACTTATTTCCTCCACTGTACATAAAATTTGTTTAACCTGCATTTAAAATTACAAGCGTGACTCAAAATAAGAGGTGCTACAAGAATGGTTATCTGCATTAACATATTCTCAACAGGCTGTCAAAGGGATCTCACTTACCTGTAGGACGAACGCACCACAATCACAGTCATTATTCTGCCTTGCCACATTCTGCCAAACACACACATTTTAAAGCTTAGCCTCAAACCATTGTGAACTTCAGCATACTATTAAATACTAAGCATTTTTTAGGCTACATAAAAAAGAAAAATTACATTAATATGTTAATTTAGAAAAGCTCTGTGTGACACATTATAGATTTATATTTTCTTGTTACTACATTCATAGTTTACGATCATCAGCTTTACTATCATATTAATTTACTCTGTAGTCCTTCAATTACAGATTGTAGTCCATGTTACCCTACTAAGTTTTCAAATGGTAAGGGTCACAAAAGGGCAGGTATTGTCTGGTAGTAGTATGATTCTTAGCCTTCATTAACTGATATAGTTGTATATCAGTGTTTTGAAAAAATTGTTGGTACCCTTCAGTTAATAAAAGAAAAACTCACAATGATCACGAAAATCACTTGAATCTGACGAAAGTAATAATACAAATGCTATGAAAATAAATGACATGCTTCATCAGAATTATTTAAAGAATAAACTCTTTAAACAGGCCTCGACAAAAATGATGTTGCCCCTGAAAATAATGTGACCAAAGGGACATGTTCAATCAAGGTGTGTCTGCTAATTAGCATCACAGGTGTCTACAATCTTGTCACGGGGCTGTTTGGTGACATGGTGTGTACCAGACTCAACATGGACAAGAGGCAGCAAAGGAAAGAGTTGTTTCAGGAGATTAGAAAGAAAACTTTCTAATCTAAATGTTTATATAGGTCTTATAAGATCTCCAAGCAGCCCGATGTTCTTGTGACTACAGAAGCACATATTCAGAAATTTAAAATCTATATGACTGTAGCAACCTTCCTGGACGTGGTTGCAGGAGAAAACTTAACAGATGACAAGAGATGGATAATACGAAGGGCACAGAAAGTGTACAGAATATCATATGGACAGATGACACAAAATTTGAACTTTTTGCTAAGAAACATAAACTCGAAGTTTACAGATGGAAAAATTAAGCATATCATGAAAAGAACACTGTCGCTTCTGTGAAACATGGAGGAAGTTCTGTAATGTTCAGGGGCTGTTTTGCTGCTATTGTCACAGGGTGTCTTGAATCTGTACAGGGTACAATGAAATCTCAAGACTATCTAGGGATTGTAGAGAGAAATGTGCTGCCCAATGTCAAAAACCTCACTCTCGGTCGCAGGCCATGGGTCTTGCAACAGGATAATGACCCAAAAGACACAGCAAAAAACACCCAAATCTGGATAAGAGGAAAACACTGGACTATTCTGAAGTAGCCTTCTATGAGCCCTGGCCTAAATTCTATTAAGCATCTTTGGAAAGAGCTGAAACATGGTATCTGGAAAAACCTGAGACAACTGGAGCAGTTTGCTCATGAGGCGTGGATCAAAATACCTGCTGAGAGGTGCAGAAGTCTCATTGACAGTCACAGGTTGTGCCGCAAAATATTAAGTCAAGGGTACCATAATTTAAGTTCAGACCTTTTTAATTAGTTTCTTTTATCTTATATCTCATTCTCATTTGTTCATATTTATAGCATTTTTATTTATTATTACTTTTGTCAGATCTAAGTTATTTCTGAGACCATTGTGGTTTTTTTTTTTCATTTTTTCATTGAGAGGTACCAACAATTTTGACCACGTGTCTATGTGTGGATCTGACAGAGCTGCACATTTTGTGTTAGTCATCCTCAAATCCTTCAGCGCTCACAAGAAGCTTCAAACAAGACGCTGTTGGCTGGATGTTTTTGGTTTGCATTATTATTCTTAACACAGCAGTCCCACTGTGGCATTTAAATATCAATAAAGTCTGAAACAATCGTACAAGCCCAACATGAAAATTGGCACATCAATTTCACTGTAGTACCGAGAATCATTCACGACCCTCCAAATAATAATTACATTGCGTTGGCTTATGAGAGCTAAAAAAAAAGTTAATGTACCTGAATAATGTGAATAGTTAGTATATAAACACTTTAAAAGGCAACAAATGCTTAATACAAAACACAAATCACATAACATTTCATACCAGAAAGGAAATTAAATGATAGAATAGTGACATAATTTACTCCAATACCTAATAAACAATTTACATTGCTGTTTAATATTTGCAATACAGATAAGTGTTGTATTATTGCTGTACCTGTTTAGTCTTACTGCGAAAATATGAAACTCACTAGCAACCAGCACAGATCAATCTTATGCGCTAAAATAATTTGTGTTACTAATTGCAAAACATACTATTTTAGAGGTATTTTGTACGCATGAACACAGACACTATGTGTGTGTTTATCAGTTTCAGAGTATCTGGTTTAACTGGGTGTAAAGTGGTAAGCCGATCTTCCTTACCATTTTGAAGAGTCCTTTCCAGCCCATGCAAAATTCTTTCTGCTCTCTTTTCGTGGCTTCTGCTACCAGGTACCTTGCAATGTGCTAAACAAATAAAGACACATTCAGTACAGGATTAACTCTTTATTTTAACTTATTTAAATACAACTTATGTTGGCATCTGAATAAACAGTACATACATAGACAAAGTGCATACTATTACATTATTTTACCAGTTAATCCTTTTTAATTATTTAAAAATAGGTTTATCAAAACAATAAATGGCTGGAAGGGACATTATCTTTGGGAAGCGTTATAATTTTAGCAAATAATATCAGTTAAAAGTTGAACCTCAGCCCACCAAGGCTTTACTTTTTACTCACTGCAATCTAGTGCACATGCAAACAGTCTACTGTTTATAGTCTTGTGACTTATGCCTGAATCCTGAGAATATGCACTATACAGTAAACAGGTATAACGTTTTTTGACACGTACATTGGAAATAATCATTTGGTTATTGTGAACTGTATAGAGATCACTGTGCAGTATAGGGCATAAGGATTTGGAATCTCTCACCTTTGGGCAGTGACGGTTTAGAGTTCTTTGTGAGTCGAAGTAGAAGACTGCGCGTTGAGGAATGTTTACACAAACCAGAGACCAGTGAACCTCCAGGTGGATAGGAATCAATAAATAATTCTTCTGAAAAATATCCACCTAAAAAAACACACTCACACTTTTAAACAGTGATTGGACGTATGAAACACCAAGGTTACAGAACTTTATATATTTTCAACCTGTTTGGACAAAATCACAGTCTTAAAAGAAATATGAAGTATGAATAAAAACACAATTTAAGGTACTGTGACCTGTTTAAGTGATTTAAGTGATTAATAAACAGAATGCTTTTTTGCGTTAAACTGGCTTTTTTTTCTTAAGATGGCTAAATGAAATGAATAAATAATGTGAGAAAAAACATGGTGATTTTGCTGAATGAATAATCAAATCGCTTGATTTTTTTTTATTGAAACTGGGTCATACACTGTGACCTATGCGTGAAGAAGCAGCAATAAGTGTTAGTCATTCGCATGAGTAGGTTTTTGACTTAAAAAGATTGTTATATAATTTTGATTAATCAGACACCAGAGTATCAGATATCAGTAATCAGATATCGACACAGACATGAACACACACCCACAAACAGCTTACATTTTTGGTCCAGCGTTTGACTCCTTCATATCCTTTAGTTCTCAGTTTATCATAGAAGAAGCTGTTAAAGAAGTGAACCTAAAAAGAAAACAAGTAAGTAAGCAATGAGTTCAAAAAAGTGACTACTGTATTGTGTTAGAACCCTGATGCTGTAATTCTTACTTTTTTGGGAGCTGCATCCATCACCAGATCTCCATACATGTTTATCACCTGCAAGACAATTGTCATGTTTACACCTTACCTACATGGCATCAATTACAATATGGTATTATTTGTATTACATACACACCACAATGAAATTCTGTACATGACAATATGTATATTTGTAGTTGTTTCATTAGTAAGATGTCTTTTTTAATGACAATACGAAAAATGGGTATAGTGGAAGAAAATTTTCTGAGGAGTAAGCAAGCAAATGATGAGGACTAAGCTTGTTTGGGTAAATAATAGCTGCATACATAACAACAAGAATTTAGATAGGTTTTACATCCTGAGGTTAAGAAAGCTTATTTTAACAAAAACACGTCTTGTATGTAAAAGCTCTGTTTTTGGAGAAAGTACCCCAGCAGATAGTGTTATGTCAGAATGTTTTTGGGATCAAGGTGCATTTTATTGACAGAGGTTGAATAACAGAAGAGAGAACTTTTTTTTCTGTTGTATTCATGTGTTATTGTGTGGGCTAGTTACAATCACTACTAACTGTGCATTGTTTAAGACCCCTTAAAAATTCTTTTAATTCCATCTAACATACAACAAATAAAGCAGCTAAATGTTGTTCCAGTGTTTAAGGCATAACACTGGCCGTTTATCCTAAGCATGACAGTTACAAGTACTTCGAACCTGGTCATTAAGCCAGTTCTGACCATACAGTGTGGTCAGGTCTTCCATAGTGAGCACATGACGTTTGTACTGTACGCGGAACTCTCTCTTTATGGTAGACCCAGATATCCGATGGTATGATATCATCAGATTTTGCACCATCTGTTTTCTGTTGAGACACAAGAAACACACCTTTAAACCTGAAACCTTACTGTTTCAACTGCAAACTTCACACGAACCTAAAGCTTAACAACCCATAACTGCAGCACAGTTTCCTACACTTTAGAAATCAACAGAATCATAACAAATAAATGAAAGATTTTGTTGCACAACTTTAAGACAATCTTAGTGTGTTAGACTATCAATCTGAAGGTTGTGGGTTTAAATCCCAGCTCCACTAAAGTTACCAATGTGGGTCCTTGAGCAAGGCCCTTAACCCTCAATTTTGTTGAACTATGATTCAAAAGCAAAGATTAAGATTCAATTTAGTTATTTCTTAGTACATTTTTCTCCCAATATTATTCTTTTTAGTATATTTCAGTGAGATTTCTGGGTTGCTGTTTCTTCACTAAAAGTGAATAATGTTGTCCATACAAGTATATAAAAAAAGAATTTAACTCTAGGGGACCCTTTCTGGGAGGCATTTCTTCTAACACAGGTCACTAAAAGCATTTAAATGTAGAATTTTCTAGTTAGCTGGCTATTGGTGTTTATGTATTTTAAGTGTTTACAAATATAAACCTCTTAGGATGTGAGAAGCTTTCATCATAAATGTTTTGTAGTTTTTCTACCACATCATCCACATGAATGGGAATCAAGCTTCCATAGCAATGCAGAGACTCATCCAGCATTCCTGGGGAAAGAGAAAGACAAGGAGATCTAACATGTAAAACATTTTAATTTTTAAAATATCCTGTTATGGCATCTTTAAAAAGTTTTCTTACGTTGTACAAAGGATATATGCTCGCTGCTTAGCTGGTTTTGATTAGATACTTTGTTTTGAGGTGCGGCTGGGATACAGGATGCAGCTGTCCTTACCATAAGGAATATGGCATCATCATCATTAACGGAATAGGACCCATTAGCTACCTTTGATCCTAAAAAAAGCAGATAATTAAAAGAAAAAGAAAAAGAGATCCATAATTATAGTTAGGGAACAAATACATTCAGTTCAGAATGTTAACAACATGCATTTGAATTCTTATTTAACGCAATATTTATAAATGTATGAATCTCAGTTTAAAGACTCAGCATTCTTATTATATCAATATATAAGTTACATAAAGTAGACATTAAATGAATGATACTAAAAAAACTGACAAAATAGAAGACTTGTTCCTTTATTTATTAAGAAATATAACCTAATGTACATAATATATGGAAGTGGAAAATGTATATATACATTTAGATTTACCAAATAATAATAAAGGCTGGATTAACTCAATAAATTATTGTTGTGGAAGTACCTTTGTCCAAGAAATAATAATGTGGGAAAACCCAAAGCAACCTCAAGCAAATCAGACATTACAAAATCACCAACATTTAAAAGTGTTTTGTATGGTGGAGGAGGCTAAACAACAAGCAGATGTGCAGAACTGATCAACATCTACCAGGAAAATATTATTCTACAGAAGAGGATTACACCAGGTACAAATACTAACTATACACCCACTTTTTCCACTCACATATAGGTATTTTTTTAAATAAGAAATATGACCCAGATATTTTGTCTCATTTATTTAATTTGGTTCTTTAAATTTACTTTTAGGATTTTATGCAGAACATGGGTTTCCAAAGGGTTTCAAAATTTTTAACACTACCGTAGATCTAATAAATTATCCAAATCATATATTATTTCATATAAAAATATGGAAGATTATACTTTTTTTTACATATTACTAGAAATGTTAAAAATAAATAAGTGAGTTGAGATAAACCAGGTCATACCATTTATACAGAAATCCTTGCTGTGATCTTTTATTTGCTTGTTTGCTGGCTGTAGCAATTTTGTACGTTTGTGTCGTCTCCATCTCTGTGCCCACCTGAAACCTGCAAGCCTGGCCAATTTTGAACAATGACACCAAGTACACCATTGCAGTGCCAACAGATAGTGAATACTCACTCCTCTGCAAGCCCGTGACCTCCAGCCGGGGCGTTTTCTTCGTCCAAATTCTTTATACATGTTAGATTGGCCCGGTAATCCTTTCTTATTACTGTTCCAAGTAAAACCTTCATCACTTTTTTGGTGTTGCACATCTTTCTTCAACGTTGCCACATCTTCCTTCTCCTCATCCTCCTCATCAGAAAAGGTGTAGTCTACACCCCACATGTTCATATCTTTGATTTCAGTCATATTAGCTACAACCTCTTCCACTTCCACTCCGCCTACTTGTTCCATTAAACATATTCAAGGGCAGAGTCTTTAAAACCTGGCAGGCTCTGTGCCAGTCTGCCGCCACACTTGAGCTGCAATGCATATGGATAACATTTATACAATCAAACATCACTTATACAATCAAATCAATTATTAGTAAATTAATACTTGTTAATAAAATGATTACATTTAAATGAACAAATTACACAAGAAATCATTGTAATAATAATGCTGCTATAAAAAAACAGTCTCCACATAGCCACAAGAGAGAAAAAACGAGAGCGTGAGAAATAGAGAGCAAGAAAAAAAAGGAGACCTAGTTTCAGTGCAGTTTGTCTGCATGTTACTAGTTCATGCCCTGCATGCATGCATACACAATACAGCCAAATAATATAAAATTGATAAAAAGAAGTCATACATTTTCATAAGTGAACCATATAATTTCACTATATTAAAGTTTTATTTTATTAAAAGAGTACGTTTTTAGGAATTAAACTTTTTTTTAAAAAACTTTGCAATTATGTAATTGAAGTTTGTACAGAGTTCTTTTATATTGAATAAAAATCTATTAAATTAAATGTAATATAATAACTCATTTTTATCTATCTGTTATTTATACATCATTAAACAGCTGTGCTGTATATGCTTACATCTGTCTGGTACAGCAAGAGCAATAAAATATATGTTTACATGTTGTTTTAATTTTTTAATGTACTAAACAGAAAACATGTTTATTATTATTATTATATTAATCCTTGAAATTGTGTTGTAGTTTGGCAGCAGTTAAAAGTATAATACGTATGTGACCTCAAAATCACTAAAAATACGATAAAACTTAGCAAAACATGTACATTTTTTAATTTAGAACAGTAGCTTAGTGATTACCAAAAAGGTCTTTATTACATTTTGCATTTGGTCATTTAGCAGACGCTTTTATCCAAAGCGACTTACAAGTATCCCAACTTGGTTGGGATCAGAATACAGGATTGATGCAGCACCCTGGAGCAATGAGGGTTAAGGGTCTTGCTCAAGGACCCACATTGGTAACTTCAGTGGACCTGGGATTTGAACCCCCAACCTTCTGATTGATAGTCCAACACCCTAACCACTGAGCTACCACTCCCTTATCATTTGTTTATTGCTCTTTAAGCTTTAAAACACTAAACTTATTACATGTTTTAATAAGTACATATGCACAAAGTGTAGTGTAGTTCAAATAGGTCATTTAAATTATACCTTCATTAAAATTTTATTAAAATTAAAAGCAGCTTTAAAACTCACTCTCGAGTTGTTAGCTCAGCTGCTAATAATAGAGATTATATTTAAATAACACACAAACCGTTTCACTGCAGGCTTTCACCAGAACCTCTTTAATTATGCATCAAGCATGTATTAAATCCAAAAGGGAAAAAAAATTAAAACATAAAAAAACAAACTCATTCATTAAAAGGGTTCAACAAAAGCTTGAAGTATTTTTGTCGATCGTTTATAACGTCACAAGAAAGCGCAGTTCACTTCCGTGTTTTAAACGAGTTTGCTTTTTTTAAATCAAACGTAATTAATAATTGGGTGTGTGGACATACACATATATTTTTAGATAATTTTACCCAAATAAACTTCATACAATGCCTCAAAACAATAAATATTTGTAATTAAATTACCAAACTACATTTTCCTCTAAGCGCTGTTGCTCATGCAGGTTCTAATGGTAGTAGAAATCGACAGGACGCCGGTCAAAATATTACGTCATATCCGGACGATTGAACAGAAGAAAAAATAAATAGTTGGAGTTGATTTGAAGGTTTACGTTTTATTGACAATATAATTTATTTCAATATAATAATACATTATTTATATATACAGTGTGTGTGTTGGGTTAAGCTTAAACATTTGAATTCGTGTTAATCAGTTCGTGTAACGGTGAATCGAGCTTAACTAAAACTTTAAACCTATTTAGTTTTACCTTTTAACAAAATGACCGTTTTCAGAACACAGCTATCTGATTAAAGACTGTAATTACTTATATTTTACTGAAATTGTTAATAAATAGGTAATTCTCATTAACTATCGCAGCTCCGGTGTTTAGAAACAAGTACGTGAAATACTTATTTGTTCATTTATTTATTAACTTACACTTAATCCTCTATGAGGGTCGCGGGGGGCTTTCCCACGGTCATCCAGGTTAGATACACCCAGGACAGGGTGCCAATCCGTCGCTGGGCACTCTCAGATTATATAGGGCAATTTAGAGCAGCAAATTTACCTTGAATCCGTGTTTTTGGACTGTGGGAAGAAACCGGAGAGCCTGGAGGAAACCCACGCAGACACAAGAAGAACATTGAAACTACATCAAGACTTAAATTCGAACCAGGAATCCCCAGCATGTGACAAAAAAAATATAAAGAAGTAAAAGAAAAAAGTCAGAAAGAAGCTGGAAGAAAAAGTATAAGTTAAAATTTTAAAAAGTGTTTTAGAATAGAGTAACTGTAAACAGGAATATAAATGAGAAAGTGAGTGGTGGCGCTCCATTATCACAGATAGTTTGTTGCAGAATTTTTTTCTAAATTATTTACTTAATTCACCTACTGTGTTTTTTTTTCTGCAGTGTTTAAACAATGGCTCGGTGTCTGTTTGGTGGTGCCATGTCTGCAGTGATACCCCCCAATGCAACAGATATCAGGTCATACACATCATTACATGTAATTCTAAAAATTACCATAAATCATTAGAAAGGTTACTGTATTTAGATTATATTGAATATACACAAACAAAAAAACTGCTGCTATAAAATGACCGCATAAATATTAAAATATTACACACTGTATTGTTGTGCATGAAAAGACATTGCTGCTCAAATCCTGCCATCTACCAAAGGGCTTAAAAGATTTATGTGCTTATGAACTTCACTTTTAAACATGATGTTACTACACAATATACGGTTACAAAACAATTATAAGATGACAGTATTTTTCTTTGTATTTTAACGCGCATGTGGATGTATGTTTCAGTAACGTGAGAGAGATTCCAGATAACCAGGAAGTCTTTGCGCACACACACACAGATCAGAGCATCATAATTGAACTGCTGGAATATCAGAGTCATGTGGAGGATTCACAAGCAGCGAGGTAAATAAAGCTTTCTTAGGTAATTTGGTGGAACTCACCACAGGTTAATGGGGTTGTTAATCAAAGCAGGCATATCAATTAGATTACATCTTATTGATTAATAGGGAACATTCATTTATTCATTATCTTCCGCTTATTCCTTTATGAGGGTCGCGGGGGGTTACCCATGACCATCCAGGGGAGAACGTCTCGGGCGCTGGGCAGATACACCCAGGACAGGGCGCCAATCTATCGCTGGGTACACAGTCCATATAGTTAACTTTAATTTGTTTGTGTTGCAAGGTATCACTTTGAGGATGTAGCAGGCAGTAATAAAGCACAAGCAGCAGGACTGATGGAGGTAAAGGAGATGCAGAGTGTCCCTCTCTCTCAACTGACACTAAGTGAATGCAGCTCTGCCTGGACCCTCACTGGAGCTCAGGTCATCTCTAAATTCAACGAGCAGGTCTCCCGCTTTATTTGGTCACATTTTTTCTTTCTCTATCCCCTTTTCTCAGATTTAGCTTTAGGACCACCATTTGCAACATTCAAGCTACAGTCTTATCTAGAAATCTGACAACCTTTATACTTTTGTCCTTATATAGTATGAAATATTTGGGAGAATAATTGTAGAACTGTCCTTCAGTCAGCTAAAACCCAGAAGAGCAATCAACACCTGTACTGATTAACATGCTAAAAATCTAATGCAGCCCCAGACTAAGTCAGCTGGTGTGTGTGTGTGTGTATGTTTGCAGGCAAAGAACATAGTAAACATCCATTTGTGTTTATTTCGTCTGCCGCAGTACACCACTGACATCCTTATCACCTTCAATGACCCTGTCAGTATCAGGTTAGTCTGAAACCTTTTCTGATCACTTTATGATTTTCTCACTCAGCACCAAATGTGTTTTATCGAATATAAATAAAAGTGTGTAGTGGATCTTGAGATAAGATTGGGTACATTTAAATTCATTTTTTGCTTTATTGTTTGTTATCTGAAGAAGACATA
Source organism: Xyliphius kryptos (assembly GCA_025769995.1). Classification (NCBI taxonomy): domain Eukaryota; kingdom Metazoa; phylum Chordata; class Actinopteri; order Siluriformes; family Aspredinidae; genus Xyliphius; species Xyliphius kryptos. Next base: position 13,290 of record JAOUQT010299803.1, on the reverse strand, counting down.
AATGGATATCAGGATACAAATACATGTTAATAACAACAGAAATTGTGTTTTTATTTAAGTCGTGTAACAAAAGCACAAAAATACAAAACGATTTGCAAATAATGTGCATACTTGTGGATTAATTATTGTAAGATTCTTAACCACTAATATAGGAAAATTCTATTTTTGTATTCTGGTTCTGCCCTAAAAATTCATATGCGTAGAGTGCAATTAATAACTACAACGCCAGGTGGAGACACAGCACGATAAACTTGAATAAGCCACATTCAGTTGGTTTTGGTTTTTTTTCCTCAAGTGTACATGGCTTAGCAAAAAAATGTTTATTTAGTAATGTTTGTGATAAACCTCGTGATAAAAACCTGTGAGTAACTGGTTTTAAAGCTCTAACGTGGTAGAAGCTGAAACTTTGTTCAGTGGCAGAAACTATTACAAGTGGCCACATACCTTTTCACATTGGTGTGTAACAAGCAGAATGTGACCTGCTTTTTAATTTCTTTCCTTTAGTGCTCACAGTAGCAGTAGCAGTACGAGTAGTGAAGGCTTTTGGACATTGCAGGACTTTCACACACTCATTCATTCGTTCTGCCTGGTTGACCCTGGGGTATTTGGATAAACTCACAAAATGTGCTAAATAAACATTTTCTTTCTTTTTATGGTTGCGTGGGTTTGTGCTTTTTTATAGTCTTTCAATTATATTTGAAAATATAAAGGAGGATCAGAGAGCAGATCAGCATATATGGCTCCCCAACTACTGACTGACTTGTTGTTTACTCACTTTTGGGTCACTTTGGATAAAACAAGATCAAGGATGATTATATGTAAACAATGAATGCATAAATTTTTAATTGTATTTTTTAATAGTGTACTTTTGTGTGTAGATTTACTATATAGCTTGCAAGTTTGCAGTGAATGACATAAATACATTTAACATTTAGCAGATGCTTTTATCCACAGTGTTTTACAAATGAGATAACATGTCAGTAGTTTTGGAAAAAACAGCTACATTATAGTATTTTAAAAAGTTTAAAACCCTTTAGCATTTTACACACTGAAATCAGCATATTTAATGTAAGCAGTTGTATTATTATTCTGCATCCGATTTATTGAACTACTTTCTTAGAAGCTAAAAAAAAGTTTTCTCAATTGTTTGAACATGTATTCAAACTAAAGGCAAAACCCAGTTGATGACATTAAATGCTACTTTTCAATATAATACGTGTTACTTAAATACACTGAATATGGTTTATTTTGATCACAGACCTTTTTTGGTGAACAATGAGCTGTTAATGAGCCAGTTCACTGGATCGATGTGTAAAGCATATTAAATACTACATACTACAGCAGTGGGCCTCTAGGATGTGGGGGGGGGGGGGGCTCAAATCACACACATTGTAATCAACTATATTTTATTGTTACACTGATAACATAGGCTGAGCCTCGGACAGAGTTTGTAAGTATGAGCACTGAATTTACTGTTTTACTGTGGCTACAGCACAGCAAACCTTGCATTAGTGTTGTACTGCACAGCTCTCACTTCAGACAGAAAGCAGCGTTTGAACAGAGTTTTGTTGGTAAACGGGCCCCACCATACCTTCTTCAGACTTTAATATAATTCTAAACATTAATACAGAAATAATCTGTAATAATTACAATGAAAAAAAAAACACAAACAGTTCTGCTATGAAGACTGGACTAAAGACAGAAATCTTTGATATCAGCTAAACAACTTAAATCTGTAATTTGTCAAGTCACTAAACCCTTTAACAGTCAATTAGACAACTAAACATTTCAAGGACAAATTTAATCATCCATTTAAATGTAAACAAAAAAAGAAATGGACGTCAGCAACACACTCCAAAATGTTTAGAGAGAGGCATGTTTACTCCAAAGTCACATCACAGCATTTCCCTACCTTTTAATTGTTTGTGAATTGGAAGATGCTAGCTATACTTTTTCACAAGAAATTAATGCCCACTTTTGCAGCCTATAAGATGCTCAACAGTTTGTGGTTAAGCACATGCACTCTTAAGTCTATGGAGACATGCTATAAAGCACCCATGCAGTATGAAGCCTGGAATAACACTGCTAAAACAAAAATTAAGCCATTGGAGTACATTAGCGGCAAAAGCATCTCTACAACACTAGTACAATTCACTTTGGCAAGTAGAATTCAATGTCCACCATCCATTTTGGTAGCATAATGGTTGACATTTTAAATTTATTGCATTCTATTTAACTGTAGATACTGAAAGACTTAAAATCTTTACAAAATTGCATTGAGAAACATTGTTTTTAAACTGACTGACAATTCTCTCACAATTCAAGTGGTCAACCCCATCCCTGCTTGTAAACACTAAGCATTTGGTGGCTGTGTCAATTAATACATTTTTTATACAATGTATACATTGATAAATTAATTCATGTGATACCAGGTAAACTATTAACTGTACATCAGGGTTTCTTTTTAACACAGCTTTTTTAGTTTTTGAGTGTGTTGCAGGCATCAGTCTAAATTTGTTTTTATTTACAAAATAGTGTGGCATAGTGTGGCTTAAGTACCAATAGACAAATGGCATAAAACAGCCAAAATATGTATAATACATACATATAGAAAACATTGTGTCAGAAAAATCATCCTAAAAAAGTATATTTGTTGCAATCACTGAAAGGATAATTTACCACCTGCATGGATTTTATCCTCAGAGACAAAACACTTAAGGATTTATAGTAAGGCTTATGGTATGATGAAATTTCTGAGTTCTGTATCAGTAATTCATTTATGTGATTTATAGTCACATTAAGCCCATATACTATTCCCTAAAGCATTGTACTTGATTTATCAAGTACTAAAATACTTCAGTCATTTGACCCGCACCTAAATTTGTTCAGGGAAGAAATCTTTGGTTCTATACTACTATAATATTTATTGTCTGATATTTAAATCAGGAGTCAAATTATGCTTAGCAATGTTTGCATTCAAAGTACTTCAAATTAATCGAATCCTTTAAATAGATGAACCTAATTAAACTTAAACAATAACCTTCAATACACAATAAACAAAACTCCTTCATTTAATAAGACACGAGAATCATTAAGTGGAACAAAATTTTAAAAATATCTGATGTTTGTTTAAAAAAAAAAAAAAAAAAAAAAAAAATATATATATATATATATATATATCATAATAAATAAAGTTTTATGAGGATCTGAACTCAAATAAAACAAACATCTGAACTTCATTAATTCAGATATAGACATTAATCCTCCTTGTTTGTTGAGACCACTAAACAATGTTTAGGCAACTGGGATAAACATTCTGTGGATGGATGAAACCTAATAGGTTTGATTACATATGTGAAAAAACTTTTACTCATGTTTTTGCCCCTTTCATGTATGTAATATTGAATCATGTTTTCCTAATTAAATGAGTTACTTGGTATATTATTGTTATTAATTTAGTTCATTTTGCAACCCATGAAAAAAAGAAACTAAAACTTTAAACAGCTGGTCGAGGTATTATTGCTGATGCCACTGTACTGTTACAGTTATTACTTTACATAAGATAATCATTTACATCAGTGCAAATCAATAAATATAAAAATATATATTATTCTTAAATCAGAGTGAGATGTAGTATCAAAAATACTACAATACAGTACAGCACTACTAAATTAAACATTTTTTAATTATAAAAAAAAAATTGTAAATGACTTACAAACATTCCCATTTATATACATGATAATTTAGTAAAACAAAATTATATGCATTTTACTTTACAATATTGTAATAAATACACCATCTCATGTAAATCAAAAATATTATCTGGTCATTAAACTATTAAACAGTAATTGTTACCAAATTTCAAAACTTTAAATGTTGCTTGTACAAAACTAAAGGCATATTTCATAATTTTGAATGAGTTGAATTAGTCGCATAAAATATTTTATAATCCATGACATTTTAGAAAATTAACTATTACTTCATTTAAGCAAGCATATTCAAATTGTCTTATATTGTAGTTCTGAACCTAACTTGTTAGGTTATAACCTAATTATAACCTAAATTGTTGCAACAAAGTAAAATCAATGTTCCTTACGATCACAAATAGTATAATTGTGTCAATGCTAAGATGTTATGTTTAAATTTCACAACATCCAATGCAGCGGAAGTTTTATAAACCACCAAAGCAAGTTTAAAAAAACTGCAGCTTCAAGTTTAATGAATGATGTTCTTCATATGTAAACGTAAGTGTAACATTGTTACACATTAGTGTAACATGGTCTCAATATCAGTACAGCAGCATGATCTATTAAAAACACTAATCTAAAGAATAACACAATAATAATTAGAAAGTTGACTTATTTTAGTAATCACTCTGATTCAAGAATAAAATAAATGTTAACAGCAAATATAAACTATATTTATACAATGATATTATTACTGTCATAATAAAAGCTCTAGTTCATAAAGGTAGTATGCTAAACTATGTGTATGTGTTAACTGTGGTATGCTGTCTGCAGCTGATTCCAAAACAAAAGAGAAAGAATGGTATGTGGCCCCAGTCTAAAATAGGATGCTCCCAGCCCTTTGTAAAGTCCAACCACACCCTCTTTTCTCAAAGTCTTTGAAAAACAGTCCAAAAATCCACGGTACCGCTCTCCCTACACACACACACACACACACACACACACACACACACACACACACACACACACACACACATTAAAAAGTGTTAATTTGTAGAGGTTGAACTGTAAATGTAGTTCATCAAAACAAAATAACTTTAGTAATATCTGTAGAAACACTTTTTAGAACTGTGTGGCTAGAATAAAATTAAAAAAAATTTTAAAAGAGGGAGCCTCACCTTTCCCAGGACATCCACTGGCTGATTATAAAGTCGTGTACTAATGACATCAAATGGAGTCATGAATAGCACTACCACCACACTGCTGATCATCCCTGCGCACAGAGGGACCAGCCAGCTATTTTCTGGGAATACCTGCAATTTTAAATCAAATTAGAAAATCACTGATAATTACAGAAAGTCATGGTACAGAGATCACTTCTTAAAAATCTAATAAAATATTTTATGCCTGCAAACGCATATTTGCAGTTTAAAAGTTAACGTCTATATGAATTTTGTATATGTAATTTTTTTTTAAAGCTTTATTCCCAAACCTTTTGTCTGCCACTTTAAACATACATGGCATTTTGCAACAACTAAAGGTGAAATCATAGCATGATTGCAGTCATTCTTTTACTTATTACCGTCCTCCTACTCATTACTTACTACTTATGACTGAACTAAAATAAACAAACTAAAGACTTTTTGTAAGGAGGACCATCATAGTGTACAGAGAAACAGATCAACTACAGCCAAATTGTAGAACTACAGAGTTTTAGTGATCGGGACCCTTATGGAGTATTATTTAAGCAATAAATAACTAAACTGAAGTGATGGTGATGTAAACCAGGAGACATCTTCACCCAAACTTGTTTGCAAGATAACAGCTACCTTTTTAAGAATTTGAATTTTTGCAATTATTTATTTGTGTATATGCTAACCACAAATTTTATAACTACACTTACAACCAAGATAACACTTACATTTGCACAGTATTTTAAAAGCAAGATGCCAAGGGCATCAAGCCTGTAACTTGCAATGCTAAATTGTTAGGTTTATCTTTTGTTATGCGTTTCCGAGCTGTTGAAAGTTACCTTAGATGTTTTGGTTGTTGGTTTTGATGTTGTGCTTATTTGCATTTAAATGGTAGACTGTGATACCACCACTCTTGCCAATTGTAGGACAAGATTCCTACAGCTCTCACAAAGTTCTAAATTCTATAAAGACCGAAAGTGAAACCAAAAATTTTTAGATTGTTAAGTAAAATGACAGACCTGGGTAACAAGAAACACCTGTCTGTCAAATGTTCCAAAAGTTTTGTCTGTCTGCCTCTTACCCCCACAGCATTTCTATAGGATTGAGGACTAGACTGAGTAGGCCATTGCAAAAACTTAAAACTTTCATTTTTGCAAATATCATGTTGTACATTTGATGGTGTACTGAAGATCTTTGTCCAGTTGCATGACCCAGTGTTGGACAAGATTAAGCTTACCTAACATTTGACACTAGAACACAATCGTATACAGAAGCGTGCATAGTAAACATACTAACTGCAAGCTGACCTGTGGCTGCCCGAATTGACAACAATATACCACCATGCTTGCACGTTGGCATAGTGTAATGTGCCTTATGGTTAAACATAATTACTTGTGCCTTGCCTGTCAAAAGGACATTGTTGTTTGTGATATGTGGTTTGTTCCGTTAAAACTTCGCAAACTCATTACATACCACAATGTTCTTTCGAGAAAAGGCTTTTTCAAACAACACATACCTGTTCAGTCGCATACTAAACTTCAACTACTAAACTTCAAATTTTAATATGCTGACTTAGATATACAGTGCTGCTTGAAAGTTTGTGAACCACCCATGCATGCTTACTGTTCTCTAAATGTGAACAATAGCAGCAACTTTCGAGTATATATAGTGAATTTCCCAATGGTGGGACCAATAATGGCAAATATTATCTTATATTATATTGGCACTGTTGGACAATAGGGTTAAAGCTTCTAATTTAATATCTAAGTTCTGAACTCTTTATGAACCACTTAAGTTGTTTCACATTAAACCCATAAAACCATGCCTTTATAAACATTGCTTTGTCGAAAAATTAAAACATAAACATAACTTTCCATAATTGGTTTAAAAAAACAAGTATACAAACATCCAAAATACATGGCTTGGTCATTTGATACAGCTGTGAGGCTTAATGAAAGTCCACCTCTGTCCATTAGGTGTGTGTATGTATGTAGGTGTGTATATACCTGTAGGTCAGTAACAAACTCTTTAGCAAGGGAGAAAGTGGAGAGCTGAGATGCTGACCCCACACTGACCCGTGGCACTGCTGCACTTGCACCCCTCCACAATCCCACAATGCCATGCTCCTTGTAAATCACCATAAAAGCGTGCATCATGCCCTGTTTTACAAATCAGAGCAAGTCCAATTAACGGCATAATTACATCACTAGCATCAGTATTGCATTACTACATGACATCACAGTGACATCAAAACCAAACATGGACTGATCCAAATATTGTCATTTTACGGTGTTTCCACAAAGAAAATGGTTATCACAATGTCTTTGCAATATATTTTATAAGGCTAAATAAAATAAGCAGTAAACAGCTAGGTAGTTTGAAAATGAAGAATAAACAGAGATGCAGGCAAGTGTTCAGTTTTTTTTTATTTATTACACGTGAAAGGTCCTGAGGCAGTTACTACTGTTTCTGGTTCAGTAAACAACTTTTAACCTAAGTGAATAAAAAAATGCATTCTTAACCTCTCCTAATAACAATAATTAATAATTTATGTGCATTTAATAACTAGTCTATATGTATGACAATAATTAATAAATGGTGAAAATCTGGATCCTTTATCATATTAACAATAATTTAAGCAAAAGTCATTATAATGGTAAAAGTGCAAAAAGCTCTGAGTCAGTCAATAATTTTCAAAAGAGGAAATGTGAAGGGAAGTGTGCTGGGCAAAAATGAGTTTAGTACATTTTGGAACTTACTCGATGTTGATATTGGTGCCCCACTGCAATATGGGCCGTGGACTGGCTTTGCAAGTGTGTTTTAACCTGTAAAAATACAAACAACACAGAATTTGAAGTCAGCTAAACATTTTTTATACATCCTGATTAAAAGAAAATGTACCACACTAACAGGCCCATCAGTATTCTAGTGAATCATTAGTAATTAGGTGAATAATCCACCTCGTGTTTTGGAATAGTTCGTATTTACAATCTATTTTTGCAGCTTTTTAAAATAAATGTACATTGAACACAATAAAAAAAAATCAATACCTTTTGGTTTTTAAAACTAACCAGCCTTGTAATTACTGTATCAAAACCAGGTCTACTTCAAATGAAAGGCAACTTAGACAGTGCCATTACACCCTTAAAACAAATACACAATGTCAGTTTTTACCAATAACACAATTTTACATCTACATCACAAGGTACTGCTCAACCTGATTACTGGTAAAAACAAATTTAAATAATTATACAAACAACAGAAAAATTTACATGAAATAAATATCATAAGTCAATATAACAATAATCACAAATATGAAGCCCAATTAATACTGAAGTGTGTCATGTTGGCTTAGTTAGCACTTTTGCCTCTCAGTGCCGGGAATTGTAGGTTCAAATTCTGAGCTGGATGGAGTTTCCATGTTCTCCCCATATCCACGTGGGATTCTTCTGGGTTCTGGATTCAGTGTATATTGACTGCTCTAAATTGATCCTATAGTTTGTGTATGCCTCCCACAGTCTAAAGACATGGATGCAGTGTAAATTGACTGCCCAAAATTGCCCATATAGTTTTGTGAATGCCTCCCACAGTCTACAAATGTGGGATGAAGGTAAATTGACTGCTCCAAATTGCACCCGTGTAGTCCTATGTATCAATGTGGGAGTGTGTGTGTCCAGCGATAACTTGGCGCCCGAAACGTTTTCCCTTGAATGACCATGGAAAACCCCGCGACCCCAGTAAAGGATTGAGCAGAAGACAACGAATGAATTAACTCTTACTTAAACAAAAACCGGAAGGGACGTGATATCCATTAAATACCCTGTGAGTTTCGTACCGCGCATGCGCATGTCACGGCTGTGAGTTCTCCCCGGACTGTGTAAATGGACTGTATCAGATAAATTTCTGACTGATACGAACCTTAAAGAAGGAACTTACCATGTAAATGGGGCTTCCCATGAAAGCACCTGCGACCCCAGCTAAAGCTCCGGCAGCGGTGCTCTTGACCGTGCTGACTCGCCCCTCTGTGTGGATGTAGCCGGCGCTTTGGAGGACAGAATAAGAGCCGAGTCTCACCCCATTCATACAGAACTGATAGAGGAGGCCCGGCAGCAGACCCTTCTGAAGCGCGGCCACCCCCTCCACGCGGCCGATGGTATAGAACGCGTGAAATACATTCCGGTAGTGCACTCTGTACGTCCCTCTGCTCTTCAGCTCACCCTGCAGCTGCATCCGGGTCTTCACCACCTCCAGGGGGTTCGTGAACAGGCAGGCACCGCATGCGGCAACACCGCTCAGCATGAAATCCATTCTTGTGTGTTTAAATAAAAAAGAAACTATGATTACAAAAATAAATACAAAAAAGTGTGTGTCATCTGCGTGCCCGCTGCTTTGCCCGCTCCTGAGCTTTCTGTCCCGTGAATGAATTCATACTGACTCCACATACACACAGCATGTCACAGTTAGTCATCCACTGTTCACTCGCACAGAGTACAAATCCACGAGTCGACTCTTAATGATTCAGAGCAAATTACTCCTACCTGAATCTCGTCTAAACACAATTTTATCGCTATGACAACCACCTCACGCAACGTTCCTGGAAACGTTTATTTGAACTCAGGATTACAGTAGAGAATTTATGAAATCAGAAATTCATGAAAAAGTTGATTTATTTCGGTAATTCTAACAAAAAGGTGACTCTTGGATATTATATTCATTCACTATATTCAAACTGATATATTTCAATTTTTTTCTTTTAATTTTAATGATTATAACGGACAACTGATGAAAAACCCCACATTCAGTGTCTCAGAAAATTTGAAAATTACTTAAGACCAATACAAAAAAATATTTTTAGAAATGATGGTCAACTGAAAAGTATGAGGATGCAAAGCACTTAGTATTTAGTTGAGGCAGCAATGTGACATTGCATCAGTCTTCCGAATTATTGGGTCTGGTGTATCATCTTTCTCGTCACAATATCACATAGATTTAGGGTGTGGTTATCCCTATCGCTTGTACATTTTTTCCAACCACATCTTTTCTTTCCCCTCACCTCTCCTTCAATGTGCTTGGACACAGAGCTTGGTGAACAATCAGCCTTTTTAGAAATGACCTTTTGTGTCTTGCCCTCCTTGTTCGAGGTGTCAATGGTCATCTTCTGGACAACTTTCAAGTCAGCAGACTTCACCATGATTTGTAGCCTACAGAACTAGACTGAGAGAGCAATTAAATGCCTTTGCAGGTGTTTTGTTAATTAGCTGATTAGAGTGTGGCACCAGGTGTCTTCAATATTACTTTTCAAAATATTAAAATTTTCTGAGATACTGAATTTATAATCATCAACATAAAAATGATTATGTATAAACGCTGGGTCGCTACTTATCAGTCTGTTTGTAATGAACGAATCAACTTCTAAAAATAAATCTACTTTTTCATGATGTGATCATTGGGTGATGACGTCAATTATAGACTTTTAGGACAGTCAATAGCCACTTTGCTTACAGACAAGCCAAGCAGTAGAAGACCAGACTGCAGAGCAAACCTCTGCTTTTCTCTGATATGCCCTGGAAATTTTTAGCTATAAACGCTGGGTCGCTACTTGACAAAAAAAAACCGTAACTCCTGGATAGTAATTTGATTAAGAGGGTTAAGGGTTAATAGATTTGTAAAGTTGCATCATAACAACACAGTCTAATAAAAACAAAATAAAAATATATCTTGTATCCGATTCACTTTCTGTATAGATTCCTAAATTCTGTGAATCAGTTGTGTGTGATTTCTGCTAATTCGCGCACCACGCGGTTTTACTGGTTTGTTGGAAGTTCCAGCCAATAGCTCACAGTTGCGCGTCAGCCTCTAATGTACCGACCCTAAATAAACAACAGCAGCAAAAGGATTTTTTTAGTGCCGCACCCTCATTCATTCGAGCGCACCTGACACCGCCGTTTACAGAGAACACAACGTCCTTTAAACATGTACACATTTATAATTATAACGACCTGTCATAATGACTTGGTTAAAATAATTTATTTATGCCCTTTGAAGTTAATTATTTTTTCCTGGAATACTGTAAATTATTGCTATAAGTTGCACGCTTTAAAACAACATGATCAGAACAATAAAATTGTTAAAATAATTAGAGAATTTACAAACAGTATACAATCTATTATTGCCATGCTTTAAAAATTGATTTGATTCTATGGGAAAAAATGACAGACATAAAAGGCACACATATATATAATTTAACCCTAACTGATGCAGTAAGTAGCAGTAAGTAGCTTCTCATCAACCACATTAAAGACACATTTGGTCATGGAAAATATGTTAATGTGTTTTAAAAGGTCAAATTATTGGCACCAAGCATAGCAAACACCTAAGGAGATGCTGAAACTACTACAATCAGTTTTAAAACTGTCCCGACATCAATACAAAATATTAAGACAAAAATGAATGCAACTTTGGACAGTAATAAAGGTTGTGAAATTGCAGGAAATGCTTATATGATGCCATAGTGTCCACAGTGTTCAATAATCGGGAGCTAAAGGAAGTCCAAAATAATATGACCTTTTTTTTGGCCAAACAGTGTAACATTAATATTTACAGCTATTATTAATATTTACACAGTTTATTCCCAATAAATAACCCAAACCTTTACAAAATAACATGTCTTATGAACTGATGAATCAAAGTTTAAAATATTTGGTATATCACAGGTTGAAGGGCTAAGTATCTAACACCATAGAAGAAAAAGCATGATCTGCGGATTGTTTTGCTGGACAGTGATACATACTTCTAGTTGTATGAGAATGACCTTAGAAGAAAATGAAGTAGCCTGCATAATCTTCAGACAATGGTTCGGCTCTCTTATCTGCCAATGTTTGTCTTTTAAACAAGGTTCTTGACCTTGAGTTGGATTACGTAATGATGTCTGGAAGTCAGGGGGATGACAAAGGTATTTGCCAAATGTTTGAATTGTGTGTATTTGGCAACTGTAACAATGGCATGAGGATATAATTTTTTTACTATGCATTCATTAACAGAACAGTGTTCAGGGTACTCATTGTTTAAGGTATGTACTACTGTGCTGAAGAATTTAGGTTCAAGCTGACGATTTATCCACCATACGATGTTATTGTATCGTGTCATATGTGGTAGCTTAGTGGTTACGGTGTTGGGCTATCGATCTGGCAATTGTGGGTTAAAAATACCATGTCCACTAAAGTTACTAATGTGGCTCCTTGGGGAAGGCCTTTAACCTTGATGACTTCACAGTCACTGTGTTCTGATACTTGTAAGTTGCTTTAGATAAACGTCCACAAAATGACCAAATATAATGTAAATGTAGCCTCCAAATTGCTGTGTCATAATTTTGTAAATTACACACAAACAGATTGTGCGTTTAAGTTCAAACCATAAAGTAAAATCATAATATATTTTTAGAATAATATATTTTGATCCCTTAAATTCCATTCAGAGAGTACCGATCTACCCAAAGAACTGACCTACATGTGGGGAGACAGAAAGAAAGTTGTAGAATCCTCTCTGTTTCTCTAGCATCTCTTTATGTTCACACCTCCTCAGCCCTCTATAATAAAAGTTCACAGTTCTTCGATTTTCACAGATCACATGGTTTCTTCTTTTTATTTCCCATTTAAAGCAAGTGCTGTCAGTAGCTTTTGGTTTCATTAAAGGTTCCTCATTGTCTGGCGGTTTTAAAGAACCTCTGAGTAAAACAAAGCAATGATTATAGAGCTGAAAAGCCTATTATTTTAGTACAACATTGTTCAACAAATTACATCAACCAACCTACACCCAAAACCTCTGTTAACTACATGATGTTTAAGCTAAAATGTTTTATTCAAATACAACCAAGGAAGGAAAAATTAAAACATATTAACAATAAACACACAGTTAAACATTTAAATAAAATTGTGAAAAGCTATTTCATAGCACTAACATTCTTTCTCCTTATTCATTGCATTCACAAACTTTTCATCAGCTCAAGTTGTATGCGAAGTGATGGTAAAAAAAGAACTGCTCAAAAAAAAAATAAAGGGAAATTTTAAACAACACAATGTAAGTCAACCACACGTCTGTGAAATCAACCTGTCCAGTTAGAAAGCAACACTGATTGTGAATGAATTTCACTTTTCGCTGTTGTGCAAATGGAACAGACAACAGGTAGTAATTAGAGTCACTTAGCAAGACAACCCCTATAAAGGAGTGCTTCTGCAGGTGGTGACCACACACCTTTCTCTGTTCTCATCCTTTCTCTATGTATTTTGTCAGTTCTCACGTTCTCTCACCATAGAGGTAGCATGAGGTGGTGTCTATAACCCACACAAGTTGCTCAGGTAGTGCAGCTTATTCAGGATGGCACATCAATGCCAGCTGTGGAAAGAAGGTTTGCT
>JAOUQT010299795.1:0-16234 GCA_025769995.1 Xyliphius kryptos | reverse complement strand
GTAGAAATAGTCTTTCACCTCACAAAAGACAGTTTAGCTTTGAAATTAAATGTGATAATAACACTATTGCATTTCACATCTAATTTAATAGAATAAACGTATTGAGGACGTTTTGGATCATAGAATCGATTCCCTGAAGAATTTTGGAAAGAAAGCAAAGAACACGTTGGTTCATTTTTACAAACTACATACAAAATAACACATTAACTTAGTGTAAGATTGCTTAAGTGGGCACAACAAAGCGCAAAAAAAAAAAACAAAAAAAAAACATTAATTGGAATTGGAACGTAATTATAATACGTTTGGATTTCACAGTCCAATATAACAAAATAATTGTACTGGAATTGTTTATTTAAAAATTTTTTAATGGTGTGGTTTGTTCTAGTTTAAACGCCGGCATCGTACTGCGGTCAAAGCGCAGATAGTAGTGCGCACTTCTCAAAACGATGCATTTATCAAGTAATGCATCTCATAGGCTCATGCATAAAAATATTTACTCCTTCACATCAAAATGGAAAGCCTAGGGTTGAAGTGTTAATTCTGAAGTTATCCAAAATCGGAGATGAATATGATAAATGCTGATTTTGTGTTTGTTAAAGTCATAAATAAGTATAAAAGTGTAAAATCCATACTTTACCATTTTAATAATGTTTATATCTCCGTCGATGTTAACCAGAAAGCACAACAATCATCCACTGTCTGTAAAATAAAGGTTTTCTCTTAATTTTGTTTAAAATAAAAAAATGTATCTGTTCAAATTACAATTTTCTATTGAAAATTGGCCTCGTGGGAAAATGCACTGCTCAAAAAAATGAGGGAACACTAAAAATCTTTATTTATTAGATAGTTAAATGTTTTGAGCACAAAATAACATAAAAAAATTATCAATGTAAATCAAAATTATTATGCCATGGAGGTCTGTATTTGAAATCCTACTTAAAATCAAAGGGAAAAATGAAATGACAGGCTGATCCAACTTCAATGGAAATTCCTCAAGACAATGCTGGTGCAGTGGGCCCTGGGTTCGTTCTGTTGGACGACAATGCTAGGCCACATGTGGCTGAAGTGTGTCAGCAGTTTCTGCATGTCATTAATGTTATGGACTGGCCCGCCTGTTTCCCAGACCTAAATCCAATCGAGCTCATCTGGGACATCGCCACGTTGCACCATAGACTGTCTAGGAGTTGAATGATGTTTTAATCATGGTCAGGGAGAAGATTCCTCAGGAGAACATCCGCCACATCATCAGGAGCATGCCCAGGTGTTACAGGGAGGTTGTACAGGCACGCAGAGGCCACACAGTACTAAGCCTTATTTTAACTCATTTGAGAAATTTCCAGTGAAGTTGGATTAGCCTGTTATTTGATTTTTCACTTTGATTTTGAGTATGGTTTCAAATCCAGACCTCCATGGGATAGTCATTTTTGATTTACATTTTGATCATTTTTATGTTATTTTGTTCTCAATGCATTCCACTATCTGCTAAATAAAAATTTGCAGCTGGAATATTTTATTCATTGAGATCTTGGATATGTGTTCCCTTGGGAATGACATATACAAGTCCTGCGCAGTGGTCAGATGGATTTTAAGCCATTCTTACTGCAGGATACTGACCAGGTCACTACGTGATGCTGGGGGAGAAAAACTTTTGAAACCCTGGTAAGTCACCCATAATGTTGTGTACATTGCAATATTTAGAGCAAAACTGTGCTCTTACCCTGCTAATTGAACCGTCACACTCTGCTCTTACTGCTGCAATGTGCAATTAATGAAGATTAACCACCAGGCTGTTCCAATTTAGCAATAAAACCTCCCACACTAATTTATTTTAATTTTCAATTTTAATTTGATGTTTTTATAATTGGTTAAATATAATATTGGTCCATATACTAATATAGAAATCCTTTTTATGCATCAATCAGTGTGTAATGCTATTTTCTTCAATTCCTAAATATGATTTTTTTTACTATGATTACACTAACAAGATAATTTTGTTTTCTGGTGTTGTAATAATTAACAATATGTCTCCTAAGAGACATAAAGATGGTAGAGACTGAATAGGGTAAGCGAATGCTTGAGATCAAAAAGTAATTAACTCAAGCAAGAACCGGTTAATGGAAATACAGTGCCAGATTGCATGGATATCTGGTTTCAGGTCTTGTAAATTATATTTGTAAATCCTTGTTTGTGGTGTAATGCAATTTATAAATAATGTTTATACTGAATAAATTAAACATGCGTGCTGCTAGTCATGTGGAAATTATGTTTTACATATTTTAATTCAATAATCAGTATTATAAATCAAATCTTCCAATTGTACTGGTAGAATAAATTTGCAGTTAGATTTTCTTTTTGTTTCTCATATACACTGTTTATGCATCATACTTTTTAATAAATAAAAATAATAATAACCACACGATGGAACCACACACCCCTTTTCCCTTTGTTTCCTAACATGGTTACCACTTTACATGTATTTCATGGGAAAAAAATCCTATATCAGGTAACTGTTTGTTTTTATCACTTGCATGTTTATGGAAAAAACGTCAAGTGACAAAACTGCTCTCGAGCTTCGCAACATGGCTGTGACCTTAGTTTGCCAAACAATGGGATACCTTTGAAAAAGTGCTATTCATTGTTCTTAGTCAGAAAAGCATAGTTATACAGTCTGCTCAACAATATGCTGACTACATGAATACTTCCGGAGTTTATGGTGGCAAATCAGACTATTTAGTGATAATATGCCTACTGCTGTACCCACAGAGGAATTTTTCCTCCCTATTTAACCTACACACATATACACATTGAATGACAGTCTTTCATATGGCATCCATGTAGCAATCAAGGTTAGGTGCCTGGCTGAATCGCACTTCAGCCATCAAACTTGTTGGGACCAGGAACTGAACCGGGAACCTTCACGTCACAAGGCTGTTTGTTCCTTAACCACAAGCCTAGTTTGTAACACGTTCTTAAAAAATTGGTTCGTAGTATCACATGACTGTAGTGGATTATTGAAGATTACCAACTCTATCGAGAGTTTCATTTTCAACTGAACCTCTAACATAGACCATCGGATACAAAAAACAGCTGTCAGAGTTCTCACTAGGAGCAAAAGACGAGATCACATCACCTCTATTCTTAAGTACTTGCACTGCATACCAATAAATTAATCAGCTCTGGTACAGAGATAAGAGCCAAGCAGTGCTCTCAGATTTCCAACAACTGTTCCATTAGTCCTGCTGCGAGTGAAAACCAAACATGAAGAAGAAGTTTTTAGCCACTATTTTTAGCCACAGACATTTTTGACACTTTTAAATCAGGACTGAAAACATTCTAGTTAAAGTAGGCTTACAGCTTAATTTAAAAATACTTATCACTTTTAATTGTTTGTGATATTTTAATCATCTTTTCTTTACTCTTTTTATGCATTTATTATTAAATATTTTATTTATTTTAAATTGCCTTTAAATAAAAGGTTCTCTATACTGTAAATTAACCTGCCTTGCCTAATGAGCCACTGTGCTTCTACACACGAACAACCCCCAAACACTGGAAAGAATTTGTTAGATTTTTATCTGGCAGTGTAGCTCTGACTGAAATAGTTTCACAACAGAGACTGCAGATGTGGTTTCTTTTTTATGTGTTTTTATGTGTAGTGGATAAGCACATGTGAATCTGTTTGCATCACAGACAGGCAAAACATGTTTTTAAAGGAAATATATTTTAGATTTTTTAAATGTTATTTGGTGGTTTGATGACAGAATGTGTGCTTATTATTATATACATGGTTATTTTTAGATGTAAACAACAAAGTATTTAAAAAAAAAAAAAAAACTGTCACTGATATAACGTATGTTTCACCTTTATCCCGAAAAAAGTGCTTTATGAAGGTGTATATTATGGATCCGGTATGAATACCGGAAACGCCAGCAACCTGATCACCTTCATGCTGTGGCACAAAATAATACCTATTCATTTACTGGTTACCTGTCTTTTTAAATGATTGGAAGCAAAATGGCAAAATGCAAATAAATATTTTTTAAAGACAATTTTTCAAAAATAAATTTCATTTTGTATTCCATAAAAATGTGTCGTGACTTGATGACCATGAAAAAATGTAGGTCCTGGGCTGAGACCAGTTGAAAACAGCTGCGTTATGGAATATGTTTCGGTCACTTGGCCGTTCCCATTTTTTGCCTTTTTACTTCTGTTTAAGAGAAGAACAGTGCAGCTGCCGCTACAGTGGCAGTAAGCGGTGGCGTGGCACTTGTCGCTTTCTTCCTAATGTCCCTTATCTAGAGAGCACCTAGTGTTGACGTGGGCTGCAGTGTGGTGCACGTCAGCTCCTGTTTTTGACTTAAGATGCCAGGAGCATTTACCCCACTATAAAGACATCTCACTCTGGCCCTAAGGCTAGGTTTATAAGCATGTAACCCCAGAGAATGAGATGGCTATTTATTACGGTTGGGCAGTAGCTCTGTACTTGTATTCACGGTCAGCTAGCACTCACCTCAGTTACACAATGTTGTACCCAACATCACTTGTATTGAACATCTTAGGAATGGCTAAACTTCAATATCACTTACAGAGGTACGAATGTGGGTAATGATTTACGCACAGGACTGCATGCCAGTGAACTACAGTCAATCCTCAAGACGTTCACGCTGCTAACCTTGTGAGGTTTGGTCTGTTTCTGCCAAGGTGCAGCTATAGTGGGTTAATCTGCTGCTATCCCTTACAAAGTTCAACAAATTTAAGTTAAGCTAAATAGCCTCAATATACATTAATAAATACATTTTAGAACAAAGCTGTCACAGACCAATGTTTATTATTTAAACACATTAATTTAACAAATACTTATAACTACTCTGTATTTCTTAATGTAAAGGATTGGCCAACTTAAATTTTACTTACTAATCAATGTTGCTTAATCAAGAGAAAAATCACTGCACATATAACATCTTATTACTAATCTGACACTTCCCAACCACTTGGAGACTTAAAACGGACATGTCGGCTAAACCGCCAATACGGGTGTTATCACCTGTAAAGCACTTTGAATTGCTCCTGTATGAAAGGTGCTCTATAAATAAACTTGCCTTGCCTTGCCTTCATCGCAAGAACTTGTGTCACAAACATCCTAATATTACATTTAAATCAATATTTCAATGTTAATTTTAATATGATTTATGCTATTATTCTAAATGGATTATAATTCACTGTACACAATATTCAGTCATTCATTTATTCATTATCTCCCACTTAGTCCTTAACTAGGGTCGAAGGGGGTTTCACATGCCCATTCAGGAAGCCAATGTCACAGGCACTGGGCAGATATACCCAGGACAAGGCGCCAGTCCATCGCCGGGCACACACTCACACACACACACTCACTCACACAGATTATGTGGGGCAATTTAGAGCAATTAATTCACCTTGAATCCATTCTTTTGTAATGTTGAAGGAAACCCACACAGACACGAGGATAACATGGAAACACCACCCAGATTGGGATTCAAACCGGAATCCCAAGAGCTGAGAGGCGAATGTGCTAACCACTAATTATTTGAAGAATATTTGAACATATTGTTCACTTCACTGCACTCATGTTTACTGTAATACAATACTAGATCTTTTTCCTGAGCTTAACCACCACTTTCTATCTTTTTAGTAAAGTTCTATAACACACCACTGTAAATTTAAAATTATGATAATATTTTTCGAAACATCATAACACTTGTAATTTTAAGGCTGGTTTCAACAGGCCTGCATTTCTCCTATTTATGCTATTTTATCATTTTTAATCACCATCACAGCAATCGTCACACTTTTCTTATGTCTAAGCACATTCTTACATTCATTATTAACCTGTTTTTGCTTAATTTGACATGTAACGTTATTTGGTTATTGTTAACATTCATAATTAGGATTATAAAACAGGTAGATCCGGTTCTTAAATCTAATTGGGTGAGCCGCTTGTCTAGCCATGGCATTATTCACAATAATCCACACCTTTGATTGCTTCACATTCAAATAAACGCCTAATATAAAATAAACTGGTTTCACGATTTTTTTTATGAACTGCTTTTTGTAATTTGGCCACTTGATGGCAGTATTTGATTGATAAAGAAATAAGAAATCTTATTTATTAGCGAGTTTATTAGTGAGTTTATTAGTGATTTTGACGTTTCACTTGCAGACCCCGTGCAAAGAATAGAAAAAAGTTTCCTCCATCACAACTTCCATTAATTTTTTTAACAGTTTCAGATATCAACACCATTTCATCTCTAAATCATCTGTCCTATTAAGGTGACCACAGCTTGCCGAAAATAATTGTACTATATAAATGTTTATAAACACACTCCCTATCTCTCAACCAAGCCCTTGTTTTTTAAAGTTTAAGATTTTAACGCCAATCCAACTTTAACCACGGGTAATATCTTCCACTTCCCAGCATTTTTCATCTAGATCATATAATTCAGCTTCAATTATTAATGGTTTAGCACTGTGTGCTGCTACATCTTTTTTTATAATGGCCTTCAATTCAGAAGGTCATCCAGAAAAATTTTATTACATATGAGTCATTCTTGACTTCAGCTTTTGCTGACTGTGTAAGGCAGTGAATGAGTGTATACACAGTAGGTGTTTATTTCTTTCTGATAATGTTCTTGTACTTTTTGAAGGCTATAAAATTTTTTTTTTTTAGAATATGATGTATGTTTTTACTGCAGAGTACTTTTGAGGTTTTTAAGTATGGTGGCCGAGAAGCGCAAAACAAATTAAACAATGCCTTGACAACATTTACAAATATCGATACAACGTTCACAAACGCTGTGACAACATTTACAAACGACCGATCAGACGGAAAGGGTAAGTACCCCACACAGGAAGTGTTAATTGTTGAAAATTGTCAATCAAACTCTTTCCGGGGACAGCGTATGTGATAACGAAGTGACGGTAACGATATAAAATGTTTTGTCCATTTTGTGGAAACCACTTTATCCAGTTAGCCCGCTTCTGTTTTTCGTATGGAAAGACAAGACATACTGTCACTCCGTTATCACATGCTATCCCTGGGAAAAACTTTGATTGACAATTGTCAACAATCAACACTTCCTATGTAGGGTGCCTACCCTTTACGTCTGACTGGTCGTTTGTAAATGTTGTCACAGAGTTTGTAAATGTTGTCATAGCGCTTGTAAATGTTGTTTCAATATTTGTAAATGTTGTCACGGCATTTGTTAATTTGTTTTGAACTTTTCGGCCACCGTATTTAAGGCTGCAGAAAACTTGTGGAAATAAAACTACAGTAAACTTGTATGGAAACAACCTGTGTCATACATAAAAAATTCCAAATTCTCTATTTGCTGGGATTATACCACATATTTCTGTATTCTTGTTCTTAAAGTCACCTTATCTAAAAAAAAATACAATGTTAATGTTATTAAAATGTATTTAAATTTAAATAGTTTTTTTTTCTTTGTTAAGTTTGTTGAACGTTTTGAACTTATTATAAAAGTCCTGGTGGAATGTGGATGTGGACCGGTCTTTAAATGGATTGTCATTCTCTTTAACGTCATCGTCATTGTAAGCTATTTTGATTATTGTAAGCATTATAGTAGTAATTACGGTATTGTTGTTATTTAATGTGGCATTAAATGGTCTTTCTCATTCTAAGCCCCTGGGCCTGGGTTTACTTGGAATCAGTGTATATCTGTTCATCAATATTGAAGACAATGAATCAAAAAAAATCTTTCAAATCAGTAAGTTCTTATTTATTTACTATAATATTTTCTAATCCTTTACTCTGTATCTTTTTAAGTGTGTGATGGAGTAAGAAGGTGAAGACATTAATGATTTTTATTGTTTAATTTTGTTTTTGGTAAATGTTGTTAGATGTTTATAAAAGTTTAAGGTTTTTACTTTGAGGCACCTGATTAAGAGATAGATATGAACAAAAAAGGATAACATTTTATGCTTTCAGTGCCTTATTTCATTAAAAAAGAAGAGCTTTGAAAAACAAGTTTTATAATAAACTGATTGGGAAATCCTTCCTACTATCATTAGTAGATAGGTAAGGTAAGTACAAATTATTGTAAAATGTAAACAATGCACTTAGTGTGTGTGTGTGTGCGTGCGTGCATGTGCTTTTAGTCTAGTTATTTCATGTGTGCAATTTTTTATACCTAATTTTAATTGTTATGCGGAAAAAAGCCTGGGGATGTGCCCAGTGATGTATTGGCGACCTGCCCAGTGCCCGAGGTGTTCTCACTTGGATGGGCATGGAGAACCCCACTGCGACCCTAGTAGAGAAATAAGCAGAAGATAGTGAATGGATGAAATACATAATCCATAAAACACTATGACAAATATACAACATGACACACAATTTATAATTGAATTATTTGCCATGTGCACATTATATTGATTGAAAGCCAGAAAAACAAGATGCGTCTTTAAAAAAGACTTAAAAGCTTAAGTGATCCAGCAGAACGAATATGCCACGGCAGTTTATTCCAGAGCCAAAAGACAACTGCCGCAAATGCTGTGTCACGTATAGTTTTTATTGTCATTTTGGGGGTGACTAGTAGCAGCTGATTTGATGATCTCAGGGCCTGTGAAGGATTGTGGATATGCATAAGCTCTGTAAGATATTGGGGGACTAAACCATGCAAAGCTTTTAAAATAAATAAAATGATTTTAAAATCAATTCTAAAAACCACCGGAAGCCAATGAAGTGAGGACAGAACATGGGAAATATGGTCACACTTACGTTTTCCAATAGGTTCAAATTGAAATTCAAGTCATTTATTTATACGATTTATTTATACGCCATATTTTTCGACAGTGAGTTGTCACAAAACAGCTTTACAGTGTTAGTGTAAACTTCTTTTTTTTAAAGAAGATAAGCATTTTGTGTTTGTTTTTTTATTCACCAACATATATTTTGTGTAAAAATTTTTAGGCTTCTCCTGATAAAGTTAAGGTCAAAAACAGTATTTCACTGGTAACTGAATAAACTTCTCTTTTTCTGCAGTACTGTATCATACTGGCTTTTGTAAACAAAGTGGCAATAATTAATGGGATCCTACCCTCTATCAAAAAAAAGGAGGTAAGAGCATCATGTTTCACATCATATCACAAAGTTACTGTGCAATAATCTTACAAGCAAAAAAAATAATGCTTAGTTGTATTACAAACAGTATTCCTTCAGGGCCTGTGATATTTTTTCATTTACTTTGTCTTCTGTGTCCAGATTGACTGCTGTTCATCTAACAAGCACATTGTTTGTGATTGGCTGGTAGAAAGCAACTCAGTAAGTTGTATTTGGTCCACGATAAACAAAAGTTCAAAATAGACCTCTTATATAAAGCACATCTGATTGAAGGTCATGTTAAGTAGCAGTCTGTACAATTTTTTTATTTATTCATTTTTGTTGCAACATGATTTATGTGCATAAATATACTCAAATGTTTTACAAGTTCACTGTTTGGGATTCAAGCTTATTTATTTAGATTGCACTTTTTCTAATATATGGTTCTGGGTCTAAGGGTGTAGCATAAACAGTAAAAATAGACTGTAGATGGAAAAAGAGGACTAAGTTAATTAGTGCACAAATCCATATAAGGCTTAAATGGCATGACTGTAGAGTGAATGATGGCTAAGTGGTTAGGTTGTTGGGCTGCCAATCTAAGGGTTTTGGGTTTAAATCACAGATCCACTGAAGTTGCCAATGTGAGACCCTTAACCCTCATTGCTCCAGGTAGCTGATTGCTGTATGTAACCCTGTGTTCTGGCCCCAACCATTACGTGGGATACTTGTAAGTCGCCTTGGATAAAAGTTTTTTTTAAAAAGCCCTCTTCAATGAATACAGTCTGTAAGCATGCTGCTTTATTGGCTTAGTGCTTGTAACTTGAATGTCATGACTCATTCTTTGTGACTCTTTGTGGTAGATGAGCTAATACAGCTGGTAAATTCTGCAACACATTTGAGTTGGAAAGTCTACAAAGAACTGGAGGAGACTTATTAAACATTAGAACTTATTTATTTCTTTACTGACAAAGCTGGTAGTTACCACTGCATCAACTGCAACAGCACTCACTTCATCACCTATAGGAGACTCACTGGTACAGTAAGCGTTAAGCATATTAAAGTGACAAACGTGTTTTTTATGCTTACGTTCAGGTGTAAAAACAAAATTATGGCCTGGAAACCTGATACTTGATTTTTACTTTTGAGAAAAGTTTAAACAAAACGTTTGCATCTTGGTCCGTTTGAATGCATTTAGGTACACAAAAATACTTGACCAAGGCTTTGACTATAACTTGGGTGGTTATCTTGCATAAATGAGTGGCTTCTGGAAGGCGTGTTGCAGTGCTTGATATCCAGAACGAGTTATTGGAAGAGATCCCACAAAATCTAAAAGTACTTTCTGCGACAAGATCTGCAATAATCTAACACATTTTTCCTAATAGCAGGCCCAAAAAATGCTTAAGAATATGAGCAAACTCTATGTCTCAGACACAACTAGATGTCTGGATCAAGGGTGATCATGTGCTAAACTGAGAACATGTGGCCACAAAGCTTCAGGCCCCACAATCTGATTTACAGAAGATGTTTCCATATCAAAAGAAGAAATTTGCTACATTTTTTTAACCAATTTTACTTCCACTGTTCACTGCAGAGAATCAGTTCGCCAAAGGAAGATCAGCTTCTTAAGAAATTATAAGCCAGTCAGGACTAAGGTTTTCTGAAACTGTTCCAAGTCTTTAGGAGAGTCTACTGGACACAGAAAAGCATTTAAAAAATGGTGAGTCATCTTTAACCAAAAGGTCTACCAGAGGACTGAAATAAAATAACATATGGGCTGGAAACTTGATGATTCGGTTGGGGCTCAGAACACAGGGTTGATACAGGATCCTGGAGCAATGAGGGTTAAGGGTCTTGCTCAAGGACCCACATTGGTAACATCAGTGGACCTAGGATTTGAACCCCCAACCTTCTGATTGATAGCCCAACACCCTAACCACTGAGCTACTATTCAGCACATCAATCATCAAGGCTGGACGTTGTTCTGCACGACGTGTCGGTTGTGCGAGCAGACACGCTTTCTTGTTGTTGGGAGTTTGTGGGCGCAAAGAGAGGGAGGCGGCAGAAGCAGACAGACAGACTGCACTCCACATTTACAATAAAAAGAAATAAATATACATTTACTCTGATTAAATTCCTACTTGTTTTGTGTTTCTACAAAATCAACTGCTCTTTATTAAACACAAGCTTCAACCTATGGAGAAAAATCAGTAAAGAAATACGAACGACAAGCTGGCAGCTTGTTTCGTCTTTCAGGTTAGATGATATGCTTAGATGTGGTGCATACAAGAGTGATTTTTGTGTAATTAATATACATTTTGTTGGTGAAATTATAGAACACCAATACTCATTTGAGTGGCTGCATTGATTTCACATTGTGGGAGATACACGTGTTTCATTATCCATAAAATCCAATCATGCACATAGACACACAGAGAGCTTACAAAGCTCAGCGAGTGATCACCTCTACACAGCACCTCAGGCTCAGTCAAATTCTCTCCACCCCTGACTGAGAGGTCATTGTACTGTGTGTGTATAAATCAATCACTTCAGTTAACTCCACAATAGTCAGAATGGCCCAGAGGATTTCCATCCTAATGCATTATTTCTCTATGTTGTAGCAGCCTTGAGGGGAACTCTAACATTTTCCCACTTTCAAATGTGCATTGCTCAACCTTTGTGCAGTTCTGCGAACATTGAAGAAATAGCTGCTTCTCAATATCTGCAAATGGAATATAAAGTTGACCTTATTTCTAATAGCAGGTACTGCAAGCCAGCACCCATCCAAATGTGAAGCAGCTAATATTTTTATCTTTTTTAAATCTTTTTATTACAAAAAAATGTTTTACTTCATTAAGTGTATAAATTAAAACTATAATTAGTTCATCATGTTAGTGCCTTTTACTCGGTTCTCCACTGGCTGGACACCCACAGGCTCAGAACAGATTAGATACTATTAGAATGGTGGGTGATTCTCAGCACTGTAATGACAATGACGACATGGTGGTGTCTTAGTGTGTGTTGTGCAGGTATAAGTGGATTAGATGCTGCAATGCTGCTGGAATTTTTAAACACCTCAGTATCACTGCTGGTA
Organism: Xyliphius kryptos; assembly: GCA_025769995.1. Taxonomy (NCBI): domain Eukaryota; kingdom Metazoa; phylum Chordata; class Actinopteri; order Siluriformes; family Aspredinidae; genus Xyliphius; species Xyliphius kryptos. The sequence continues at coordinate 4,049 of JAOUQT010299795.1, read as the reverse complement.
TAAGTATAATCCACCAGCCAAAATACACAAGACAAGCATCTTGTAGACAATGTCCTGTAAGAACCTTTAAAGGATTAGATGATGATTAACATAAACTGTGTAACAACAAATGATTTACTGTCACTGCAATGAGACAGATGGGACTAACAGTGAGCACAGAGCACCTGCATGGAAGGTGGTACGAATAAAATGGACAGTAAGTGAAGAAAAAAGCATGTGCATCTGCCTTGACTCACATATGAGCTTAAGTGACATCCCATTCCTAATCCATAGGGTTCATTATGATGTCGAACCACTCTTTGCAGCGAGAACAGCTTCAACTCTTCTGGGAAGGCTGTCCACAAGGTTTAGGGGTGTGTTTTTTGGAATTTTTAACCATTGTTTAAGAAGTGCATTTGTGAGGTCACACACTGATGTTGGTCGAGAAGGCCTGGCTCTCAGTCTTCACTCTAATTCATCCCAAAGATGTTCTATAAGGTTAAGGTCAGGACTCAGTCAAGTTCATCCCCACCAGACTCTGTCATCCATGTCTTAATGGCCCTTGCTTTGTGCACTGGTGCACAGTCATGTTGGAAGAGGAAAGGGCCAGCTCCAAACTGTTCCCAAAAAGTTGGGAGCATGGAATTGTTCAAAATATCTTGGTATGCTGAAGCATTAGGAGTTCCTTTTACTGAAACTGAGGGGCCAAGACCAGCTCCTAAAAACACCCCACACCATAATCCCCCCCTTCATCAAACTTTAAACTTGGGACAATGCAGTCAGACAAGCATTGTTCCCCTGGCAACCGCCAAACCCAGCCGTTCTATAAGATTGCAAGATGGAGAAGCGCAATTCGTCGTTTAAGAGAATCTCCACTGCTCTGGAGTCCAGTGGCGGCATGCTTTACACCACTGCATCCAATGCTTTGCATTGCACTTGGTAATGTATGGCTTGGATGCAGCAGCTCGACCATGGAAAACCATTCCATGAAGCTATCTGTACACTGTTCTTAAGCTAATCTGCAAACCACATGAAGTTTGGAGTTCTGTAATGATTTTAGAAAGTTGGCAACCTCTTTGCACTATTCGCGGCAGCCTCCGCTGACCCTGCTCTGTCAGTTTATGTGGAGTTCCTGTCATTCCCAAACACTTGGCATTGTGATTCCCCATCATGTCCTTGGAAAAACTAAGTCATCTTACCATCCTGTTTAATATCACAATCAATTGCAAGACCCATCCAGTGTCACATTCAGGTTTTCCTGAGTACCTACAAATTAAAAATGGCTCCTTCATTCCCTTTTATGTCCACAAATAAATTCACTGCTTTTGACTTTGTTAAGTTTGATGGTTCGTTCGGAATTGCCATCAAACTCAAAACCCCTCCAGTGTCCCATCCAGGTCTTTCAGAGTACCTACAAGGCTGAAACTTGGTACCGTGAGTACCCATCATGTCCTTGAAAAAACAGGTTCTCAATTTCCTACGTTTAATTTGTTCGCTATCAAACGCAACACCTCTGATGGATTTGGGTCTGAAGGAATGCTCCATCATTCCTTATTGTCTCCTTGGAAAATCTGCTGATAAATTCACACATGGAAAAAAACAACCGCATGGACACCGTGGTCACAACTCACACTATTTTCATTCCGCATATTCATTTCTGAATTGCCACAAACCTCACTCTATAATAATAAACTGATTTTAAATATGTAAACTCTTAAGCCATCACTCATTCAAAAACAATTGTGCTTCAACTTTCACGTTGTTATCAGGTTCTCCACTGTAGCGCAACACAGGTATTCCACTGGTATCATAAACATTAATAAATGTCCTGAATTGCTTCCAGAGCAAAGGCAGAAGCCCACAAACCCTCAAATAGTATCACCTTTGTTTATCCTGACCATAGTCAGAGCCTCAGCGACAGAATGCAGTAAATCTTACCATGTTAGTGAAAGTGTAGATCATGCTAATATGAAACGTCAGGTCCTTATACTCTTTATACAAAGGATAAGCATCTGTCTGTCCTTCTATTCCTCTGCAAGGGACAGTGTTAGCACTCTGCTCGTAATGAGCCTATTGATTTAATTGACCTCCGTTAAACGATGTGTAAGAGTTTTATGATTAATTGGGGAGAAAATCAACGTGTAAATCCGCAGGGCGGGTATGAAAAAAAGACAGACAGATATTTAATGGACTTCGGACATGGATATTGATTAGCTTCCCTGCAGCTAAATTAATTTTTTCAATCTTGGTAATTAAGAGACCCTGCGTGAGGGGAGCAGCTGTAAATAGATGCAGAGTGCAATTGGATTTTGAAATAGAGATAGAGGGAGAAAACGAACCCTAGAACAATGAGGGAACACAAAGACGTTCCTGTAAATACTGGGAACGAGTCACACTATTAACATGACACCCCCCTACAGCCACGATGCGCAGAGCAAATCAATTTGGCAAAACACATTTTCCCTGGAGTGAAAGAGAAAAAAGAACCTTACCTCTTAAAATTCATGAAGTTATGCCATGAAATGCCATTATTGGTCGTATGAAAGTCTAATGCTTTTTGCAAACCTTTGCAAAAGTCTTTGCAGTTGAAAGAGTGTTTGTGTAGGTGCAATCATGCGTGTGGTGAGTGATGCGGTAAGACAATGTATCTGACTACAAAAGGAAGATGAAGACTGCGTGATGACATTTTTTTTGGGAGGGGGGGAGGATGCTTTGAGATTACATTAAGAATTGATGCTCTATCAACTTTTGATGTGTTAGAAGTACAACCCATACAAAATGAGTAACAGGGCAGACTCAAGGTGCTGCCATAACACTGTTTGGTGAGTCTGTGCAGTCATGATGAAGGCCCTTCTTACCTCCATCAATGGCTTTTAATTACAGAGACCGATTACAATACGTCTTAAAGTGAAGGGAGAGAACGCAGGCCATCGATCAAACAGCTGTGCTGATCAATCTGCCAAAGCATGATTACAGGTGCTGCCTCTGTTTATCATACAGTTAATAAGTCAGAATTAAATTCTTCCCATCCTCCTGTAAATGCTCAGTAAATGAGCCAGCTCACATGACCTTTCACGTTTTTTTATTGACTGACTACAGATAGGTAGTTTCCTCGATCCTGCATGGGACAAGAGAGCTCTTAAAGTGGTCTGATGTTTTGTGTATTTGGAGACAAGACATAAAACAAGAACAGATTCATTCATCAATTCATTATCTTCTACTTAATCCTAAATTAGGTTTGAGGTGGGGTTCTCCTTGATCCCCCCCCAAATCATCCAAAGGAGAACATATTGGGTGCTGGGCAAATACACAAACAAACTATATAGTAACTCATATACATACAGTATCAATATATAGAGGACTAAGCATCAAACCATGAGATACACAAGAAAGAGCCCCACCCATCTTTGTTCTTGATGGAACCCCAGCCCTCACGTTTTCCCTTTGTTTCCGAACATGGCCAGCGCTTCAAAATGTTATACAAATTCCTGCATCAGGTAACTGTTTGTTTCTATCAGTTGCATATTTCTGGGAAAATGTAATGAAACTGTTGCTTTTGAACTTCGCAATATGGCTGTACCCTTTGTTTTGCCAACATTGGGATACCTTTGGAAACATGCTATTATTTGTTCCGAGTCTCGGAAGCAGATTTGTACAGTCCGCTCAGCAATTCATTGACTACATCCCACTTTTTTTGTGCTTGAGATCTACTTTTTCCAGTGTACAGGTCATCGTAATCTACCAGGATTCATCTTTTTTTAGCTTTAATGTATAAACCGGGCGACACGGTGACTTAGTGGTTAGCACATTTGCCTCTCAGCGCTGGGGATTCCTGGTCCCTTAAATCCCAATCTGGGTGGAGTTTCCTCCGGGTTCTCCGGTTTCCTCCCACATTCCAAAAACATGGATTTAAGGTAAATTAAATGCTATAAATTTTCCTATATAGTGTGTGTCTGTGTGAGTGAGTGTGTACCCAGTGATAGATTGGCGCGCTGTCCTGGTTGTATCTGCCCAGCGCCCGAGACGTTCTCCCCTGGCTGGGCATGGGGAACCCCCCCGCGACCCTCCTA
>JAOUQT010299769.1:0-16236 GCA_025769995.1 Xyliphius kryptos | reverse complement strand
CATTGATGTGCCATTCTGAATAAGCTGCACTACCTGAGCAACTTGTGTGGGTTGTAGACACCACCTCATGCTACCTCAATGGTGAGAGAACTGACAAAATTCAAAAGTGACGAAAACATCAGCCAGAAGGGATGAGAACAGAGAAAAGGTCTGTGGTCACCACATGCAGAAGCACGCCTTTATAGAGGTCGTCTTACTAAGTGCCTCTCGTTTCTACCTGCTGTCTGTTCCATTTGCACAACAGCACGTTAAACTGATTCACAATCAGTGTTGCTTCCTAACTGAACAGGTTGATTTAACAGAAGTCTGATTGACTTGGAGGTACACGGTGTTGTTTAAGTGTTCCTTTTGTTTTTTAAGCAGTGTATATATACTAGCAGAATACTCATGCTGCACTATAGTGGAGAACTTGATAACAATGTGAAATTGAGACGCAACTGTTTTTGAATGAGTGATGATTTTGTGGTTTAAATATTCAATTAAATATGTGCAATGAATATAGTGTGAGTTGTAACCACAGTGTCCACATGGTTGACATTTATGTAAATTTATCAGTAGGTTTGGTCATGAGTGTAACGAACACCGACGAGCCAGCGGAACACACACTCACGGACACGCCCCTTATCACCGGAGTATTGATTACACCTGTGTCGGACTTCCGCTATTATATATATACCTCCTCAGCCCATAGTTACTCGCTGTTGTACTCAGTTCCTACCAGTTCTAAGCACTTCTCATGCCAGTCCTATCTGTGCTCTCTTCAGCGTCTCTGTGTACCGACTTTGTTCTGACTCCTGACTTTGCCTCTTGTCTTACGATTTGGATCTTTTGTGGATTACCCGTTAACGACCCTGGACTGTTTATCGTTGTTGGTTTGCTCAAAGTATCATCCATTAAACAACGTTCTTACTGTGACTTGTGTGCGCCTCCCCTTTTCCTACGTGACATATATATATCACGACATATATATATATATTTATGTGTGTATATAAACTGAAAATATAAACAAGTTTTTTTTTTTTTTTTTTCTTTTAAATTTTAGCAGCGAAAATGGAATGAAATACAACAGAGACGGCAGATTTTGTGGCATTATGTAAAGTTTAACGTTAGTGAAATAATATATCATCATATCATATAATTTCTCTTTATGTCTTGTTTATTCTATCTGATTTGGCCACTGGCTTAATACACTCTGCAAATACTAGTGGACTAAAGCAGTCTCTATGTCTATTGAGATATCTCTTACACATGATTTTGGATTCCTATATATTACCTTTACCCAGTTTATGAAATTTGCATAAAACCCAAAAGCTTTTTTCAAATTTTAGGTAAAATGCCTTCTTTGCATCAAGGCTAATGTTTGATTGAAAGTTATTTTTCAGTGCATGGTTCAATGTTCAATGTTCTATTTTTGTTAGCGCCTTGTCATTCCGGAAAAAATCATGTTTGGTGTTTTTTGATCAGCTGCTTCATCAAAAGAATATGGACAGATGATCGAGTTCGCTTTGGTAGATCTATGTCCGCTCAGTGGAATGACCACACCTAAAACTAGACTGATTTGGATAAAAAAGGCTGTTTTGTGTAAGAAACCTGGAGAACTTTGTAGATACATGCAATCGTTTGAGACAGAATTCTCTCGATCAGATTTAAGTTGAGATTTTTTTTCTTTTTTTTTAATAAAGGTTTAGATTTAGCCTGTTTGGAAAGGTACCAAAGGTAGGTGAAAAGTTTAGATATTTGTACTAATTGTAGCTATTTTCACACTAATAGAAAAGCAAGGTAAAATACTAAAACAAAATTTAAGCTACTAACCAGAAATATATGATAAAAGCAAAATGTTTTTACGGTGCACACAAGTCAAGCTGCCAAGTTTTGGATTGGCTGTAGAGGTATGATTATTCGAGTTGGAAGAAATGGAAAAGGATGTAAGCTCGAAGTAGCAATTAAACATACTGTAGCTTGTTTAATCAAGAAAGGTTTGATCTTCCTAATAGTACAGAATAAATCTGCAGGGACTGGCTGTTTTAAACTCATCAGGTAATTTATGCTGCGTGTCAATTGTGAAAACAAGGTTATGGGCAGAGCTGGTTGGAAAGATTTTTGAGCCACCAGTTTGTACGGTCAGTTTGTGATAAGTTGAAGGTTTTGCTAGAGTTATGAGTAGTTCTATTTGGCAAAGCCAAATAAATTTGAGTGTTGTTAGGATAGAAACAATAAGAGTAATCATGTGCCTAAATGACTAAGCCAACAAGGACATGAACAATGAAAATAAGAAACAAGTACTGAGCACAGAGGCACCTCAGTGTACACTTAGTGGGAATTTAAATCATTACCATTCCATGGCAGTCTGGAGGTCTTTCCTTTAAGACAACAGGTAACCATTCAAGTGTCATTTCAGAACTGCCTAGTTTGGACAGACTGAAGCGTAGAATTTAAAGTTTCACTGCATCGAAAACTGCAAAGAGGTTTTTTTTGTGCAAAAGTTTATATATAGCCTGTTAGAAAAAAAATGTGGAAAAGTAGCAGTAAAAGAGAAGCTGATATGTCTGTAAAGGAGAAAGATATGAACTGGAGGAGGTGATATTATGGAGTCAAGTGGGTATGTTAGCAAGAAAAATCCTGCAGATGTCCAACTCTGAAGCAGGGGAGAAACAAGCAGAAGGCTGGCTGATTGCATGTGTGAAATGTAGAGTTGGAAATTAAAGAAATGAAATCGCTTGCTGATGCTCTTAATCTTCTCCATGAAGGTTTGTGAAGACATAAGCTGATAAAAAGAAGGGGGGGGGGGTGAGTAAAGGCTGGTATATTCAAAGTGTAGTGTTTTGTTTATGAAGTAGCTCTGTGAGCCAGGGACTGAAGGGAGAACTACAGTATCTGCTGAAGGTGCTGAATGCTGTGTTGGTTTCAAGGGTTGAGAAGTCACTGATGCAAGGAAGAACATCAGCAACCAAGTCAGTGAAAAACTTATTAGGATGAGCACTAAGATTGCAACATCAAAGCAGGTGGATTCATAAAAACAAATAACTGAAGGAAAATGGACGCATAAAGTGGAGTAATGTGGCAGTCAGACGCACAACAGCATATCAAGATAAGGTCAAGTTGGTTGCCAGCTTGGTGGGTAGGTGTAGATTTTAATGAATAACTATTATCATCAGCTGGTTTACCGACAGAATAGCTTTTTGTTCACACTGAAACAACAAACTCCTTGGTAAATGCTTCAAATAATCTTTAAGAAAAAAGCTGAGGGGAACCTTGGTAGAAGTAGAATATTACTATGGCTACTAGTAGTAATATGACCTTTAATCAAGATTTAATTGACATATTAGTATACATTGACAAAGTTACTGACAACAGGATAACTAAACTGATATCAGATAACAGAATTACATTGATATGTGTTTAACCTTTTTGCAACTTTTTACAAATTTAAGACTGGCCTAGTGTGCTGATTTAAGCAGGGGAACGTTTCGTACCCTGCATGACTTTAAACTATGATGTTTTAACCTTGAAAACAGTGGTGTCAGCTCTCTTCAGGCTGAACTGTGTTGTTCTGAGCTGATTCATCACCTTTCTTAGGATCACTGATACGCAACGAGGTGAGGTCTTGCATGGAACCCCAGTTTGAGGGAGATACTATAATGTTTAGCTTTTTTCATTTTCTAATAATTGCTCCAACAGTTTATTTTTTTAACAAGCTGCTTGGCAATTGCCCCGTAGTACTTTCCTGCCTAGTGGAGATCAACAATGTTGTCTCTGGTGTCCTTGGACAGCCCTTTGGTCTTAGCCATGTTAGTAGGTGGAGTCTTACTGATTGTGTGTGTTGGACAGGTGTCTTTATGCAGCTAATTTAGAATAATAAGTGAAGTGTGGAGGTGGAGTTTTTAGTGGCGGACTGTCTGTTCTTTGAGACCAGAATTTTTTGCTGATTGGCAAATGTTTAAAATACTTATTTGCAGCAGTAACACACTAATAAATCATTTAAAAAACCCTACATTGTGGTTTCCGGATTTTTTAAGATTATATGTCTTACAGTGCACATGTACCTAAGATGAAAATTTCAGACCACTCCATGATTTCTAAGTGGGCGAACTTGCAAAGTCGCAGGGTGTTCAAATCCTTTTTTTCCTCACTGTAAATCATAATTTAAAAATAAAAATGTAATTCCTCCCTTTTGCACATAATGGCGAAATCATTCTACTGTAATACTGTATTTGCCTCTGTGCCTATGGTATGCAATAGAGAATTGAGGACATATCGTCAGAAATTCAGAGGCAGCTAGAGGATTGAGGAGTGGCGTTTGATCATAAGCCTGTGATTAAAAAACCACAATGCATCGGACACTGCAACTGCTGATTTTTTTTAAAGAGGTTTTTTATGACAACATGACAAGAGCATCATAATATTAAATTTATGGTACTTTATACAGTTTTTTTTCAATGTAATTTGAATTTCCAGTAATGATGGAATTGTGTTTTTACTTGCACTTGTGACTATGAAAATTGTTTTATAACAGTGGATTCTTAAGGCTTTATGCCCACTTGTCATGTGATGCTCAAGCATCTCTCTTCATTTAGGAATTCGGTTTTGCACATTTTGCATAAATTGGTCTGATTTTCATCCTGCATCAGTTTTATACAGGTTATTCACCAGTAAGGGTATAGTTACATATTCCTGAAAACATCTTAAGATGGAATGTTGATGGTTGTTTTACATTCAGAGCACTAGTTGTCTTTAATTAACCGTATGTTTTGCCAATTGATAGGAAGATTTATTTAGTGCTGTCCTTGTTTGTAATCAAATACATGACTGATCCCCTTTTTAATTGGTTATATGTTCAACAAAAATGTGCAGCAGTTTTTAAAATGCATGTACGCTATCTAAAAATATATAAAGGTAAGCACACCCCTCATATTTTTGCAAAAGTCCTTTCAGTGAATAACACTGAAGATATAAAAGTTTGATCTAATGTAAAGTAGTCAATGTACAGTACAACTGTGAAACGTTAAGTGAAAATGTCAATATATTTTTTTTAACTACCAATATTTTCCAGCACTGGCTTTACTCTCCCGTGCAAAGTTTTACATCATGAAGCTGGTGGATGCTTGTAGAATTACCGTGCCTATGGCAGTGTCTGATATAATTCTATTCTAACAATTTTTTTTTTCTAGTATATACATCTCTGGACATAATATAATTGTCAGATAAACTGTTGTGCTTTGTAACTGTGGACTCTAAATTAGTATTTTTTCATATTAAAATTCATTATATGGTGTTAAATTTGATCTCCACTTTGTGTATTACAGCTGATTACACATATCAAAGTTAATTCTGTTAGTCATGTTTTATTGGTTTGTGTTTGACTGCAGATGGTAACTTGCCTGGGTGTGCAGGATGTCAACAGCGCATATATGATGAGCAGTACCTGCAAGCTCTATGTACTGACTGGCACACCGTTTGTTTCAGGTTGGTAGGTTAAGGTTTATTGATCTGTATTCACGTTACAACATGCATATTTACAGTGGGTGAAATAAGTATTGAACTCGTCACCATTTTTCTCAGTACATATATTTCTAGAGGTGCTATTGACATCAAATTTTTACCAGATGTCGGTAACAACCCAAGTAATCCATACAAAAAAGAAATCAAACCATAGATGTCCAGAAATTAAATTATGTGAAATGACACAGGGAAAAAGTATTGAACACGTGAAGAAAGGGAGGTGCAAAAAGGCATGGAAAGCCAAGACACCAGCTGAACTTTCTCAGTATTTAGAAAGCAATCCTGCCACTTGTCAGTGCTTATTAATATCAGCTGGTTCAGTCCCAAATGATGGCCTGGTATCACACAAGAAACATCTTATGATGGGTAAAAGTAAAGAGCTGATGGCATTGGTTACAGAAGGATTTCTAAACTTTTGAATGTTCCTGTGAGCACTGTTGGGGCCATTATCCAGAAGTGGAAAGAACATCATTTCACCATAAACTGACCATGACCAGGTTCTCCTCGCAAGGTTTCTGACAGATCAGAAGAGTTGTCTAGGAGCCAAAAACCTCTTCAAAAAGACCTGAAATTAGTAGGTACAACTGTTTCAGTAATGCACTCAACCGCCGTGGCCTGAATGCACGCTCACCATGCAAGACTTCCTTTATAAAGAAATAGCATGTTGAAGCTCGTTTAAAGTTTGCTGCACAACGTTTAGACAAGCCTGTGAAATACTGGGAGAATATAGTCTGGTCCGATGAGACCAAAATTGAACTCTTTGGATGCCAATGCACATCATGTTTGGAGGTCAAATGGCACTGCACATCAGCCCAAAAACACCATGCCAACAGTGAAGTTTGGAGGTGGGAACATTATGGCGTGGGGCTGTTTTTCAGCATATGGTACTGGAAAACTTCAAAGAATTGAAGGAAGGATGAATGGGAAAATATACAGAGACATTCCTGATAAGAATCTGCTGTCATCTACTAGGATGATAAAGATGAAATGTGGGTGGACATATCAGCAAGACGATGACCTCAAACACACAGCCAAGGAAACTCTAAATTGGTTTCAGAGAAAGAAAATAAAGCTGCTAGAATGGCCCAGCCAATCACCTGACTTGAATAATTTACATTGTAGATTCTCACTGAAGGCATGGAAACTATGAATGAACACATGATGAGTTATGTACTAAAGAAAAAAAGGTGAAATAACTAAAAAACATGTTTTATGTACTAGTTTTTTTTAAAACAGCCACCCTTTAATCTGATTAGTGCTTTGCACACTGTTGGCATTCTAATTAATTATACTAGTTAACCCAGGCACACCTGAAAACCATGTCAGGTGACAATCTCTTGAAGCTCATTGAGAGAATGCCAAGAGTGTGCAAAGCAGTAATCAGAACAGAGGGTGTCTATTTTAAAGAAACTAGACTATAAAACATGTTTTCAGTCATTTCATCTTTTTTTGTTAAGTACATAACTCCATATGTGTTTATTCAGTGTTGATGCATTCAGTGAGAATCTAAAAAAAAACACATTGAATGAGGTGTGTCCAAACTTTTGGCCTGTACTGTGTATTATAATTTTTTTATTACTAATGGAATTACTGCTACCCCTGCTATTGTTACTACAACTGACTACTACTAACACAATCACTATTTTTTTTTAACTACTAGTTGTACCAGTATTATTTCAACTTTTACCACCACCATTAAGTATCCCACCACCAATACCACCAATACTACAATGTATCTTCCCTATGCCCAACATGTTGTTCCTGGGATGAAATAGGGCACCTTGCTAGTATTATTAGTACCAAAAGAAAAGTAACAAATAACTGGACCCATATGGAATACATTTTAACATATGTTCATATTTCTTTAGAAAACTATGCAAAAATCCTCTAATTTCCCTCAGACTCACTTAATTTAAATGTCATGGTATAAAAACTGCCTTTTGTCTTCACTAGTCTTCAAGAAATGAGAAGGATGTGCAGTCTGCAGCCTCTTTTACTACGCAACTGAAATACACCAGACAAAACCCAAACCCACACATTGCTCCTTTGCACATGTTTATGTATATTTCCTATCCTGAGTTATAGCCATGGCACCCATCTCGGATCGTCGACAGCCCTTTTCCACTGCCAGAGCCTTGTGAAATATTCATCACTGGATGTTTTCTGTCATTCCGACCCCATCTTCTCCACTTCTGCTCTCTCACTCTTCCTTTGCAAAAAAGACTGGAGCTGTGCTCTGTTTTGCTGATAGAAGGGGAAAAGTAGCTAGTGAGCATCCATATTTTTCACCCACTCATCTGCACTTTTCTTTGTTATTTTCCCTTTTCCATAGGCTATAGAAATGCCTTCTTTTTGGGCAATGTAATGACAAATTCATATAACACATATTGAAAGCAGACAACATCAGCAGCCCAGTACCTGACAGTGCTGACAACTCAGAGAAGAAGCTCTGCTGTGTTACTGAAGGATTTGCTTAGCTCTTCCAGCCAACATGTTGTCTTTATTTGTTATTTCAAGTAATAGGACAGATACCCATGGGGACTTATAAGTAGTGTTTGTACCAGAATGGCACCCGCAACGCAGATTCAAAAATTTTTGAGAATAAATCACTGGACAGGCTTTGAAACCTTAACTGACCTTATGGACCTTATGCTAAATGGTGGAACGACCTTCCCAACAACATCCGTAAGGCTGACTCACTCAACATTTTCAAAAAACTTCTCAAAACCCATCTCCTCCACAGACACTTGCTATCATAAAAAATTTAAAATACATAATAATAAAAAAAAAAGGCCAGATCGAGTTATGCGCAGGGCTTATAGTGCTACAGTACAGCTGGTTCTTCCTAATAATACTGACTTGTGTTGTTCTCTTACTTGTAAGTCGCTTTGGATAAAAGCGTCTGCTAAATGACTAAATGTAAATGGACACCATACTTCACCAGTAACCAATAACCACTAAGAAATCCAAACTTTTGGAGTTCAGATTTGTCTTGCAAACCAATACTGTGGACTCCTTAATTTTAACTATATGGCATTTGTATAAACTATTATTCCTATATACATGTTAAATGTGTTATATAAATGTGAAGAGATTTTGGAGAGATTTTTTTATTCACTCTTGTTGAGTAAATATATATGTATAAAGTCCCCTAATCACGGGATATGCACAACGGAGCCCCTCCTAACATGGCCACCACTTCACATGAAACAACAATTCCTTCAATTTTATACAAATTCCTGCATAAGGTAGCTGTTTGTCAGTCCCATATTAATGGAAAAATGTCTTAGACGAAACTGTTGCTCTCGAACTTTGCAACATGGCTGAAACCTTTGTTTGTATACCTTCAGAGATGGTTTTGAGTTAGTCACGGAAGTATGGTACAGTCTGCTTAACAATACACTGACTACATGAATACTTCCGGAGTTAATGGTGGTGAAGCAGAAATAGGACCACAGCATTATACTGGGAAAGGGCTACGTTGTGGGTCGGCTAGTAGATGATAATTCTCTTTCTTATGTTTAGCATTTTAGCTCTGAATGGCTCTTATGGTATTATTTATTTGTTGGGCACATATTTTACTTCAACCTTTAAACTGTAAAAAGCAGATTTTCATTTCGGTTTCATTTATCATCTCGTGTTAATTATAGTTAGCTACAGTGTAACCAGGAACGGTTTGTTTTCCAAGCTTGTGTGAGCAAAGACAACTTCATGATTTGGGAGATTTCATATCTTAAGGAGTTATAGGGATATTAAGAAAAAAGATTGTTAAACTGAACTGATAAATCATAAGGAAAAAGCCATAACTAGGCGGCAACACAAATCAAAATCTGCAGCAGGCAGTCTTCGGCCAGAGCACCCTATGGGCACTGGACTACTTTACACACCGCATGTAGTAAGCTTGTCTCCACTTCCTTCAGACCATGCTGAGCACACTCATACACACTCATCCATAAAAAGGCGGAATTTCAAAACCCAGAGTTTGCTGTTTCCTTATGTGTCTGAGAAGCAGGCGTCATTGAGGCCACGTTAAAGGCACTCATTTTGCATGTAAACAGTTATAATTGGCAATGGTCTCCAACTGTCAACAATCATGCAAAGAACCACTGCCGTTTAAAGGCTCTGAATCTGGAACACAGCACCTTAAATTCTAATCAGTGGGCATTGTGAGCTTCTAGAGGTTAGTGATGCAGAGCTGTGATGGCAGCCCTCGCAATTATCGCTCTCTCCACTCGAGTGCTCTCCCACGTGCTGTACAAAATATGATTTGCATGCACACAGAACTGGAGATGCATGACAAAGTGAATTATAAACTCGCTGCTTACTACTTATTATCCTTTTCACCTGTATGGCAATGGGTTAGAATCAAGCAAAGCTGGGAGTGTTTATAATGGGCTCAGAAATTGTTATTGATTGGAGTATTGTATTAACTGCATTACTCTATTACAGGGTTTACACAACTTCTGGTGGACTGCTGAAAGTCCTACAAATACAGTGCCATAACCTGCTGTTTCTGATTTTATTGATAGGAATAATATATATACATATTGTCCCCAATTACAATAAGATGTACTTATAATAAGATGTTTTTGTTTTTTTGTTTTAATTGTTATTGGTCAGGACCATCACAGAACAGGAGAACAGGTACATACTGTAAACTGTAAAGTGTTTTTTTATTGGCAGTTTTGCAGTCCTGACCATTAGGGAACATAATACAAGGCATTAACACTGTAGTTCATAAACAGTTAGACTAAAAAGAACTAAAAAGTCCATCTGACGGTAATATATACATACATACAGAGGTTGGATGATACTGTAACACCTGGTTTTTGACCACAATAATTTATTAGTATGGTGTAGGGCCTCCTTTGGCGGTGTAAGAAGCGCTCGGCGCTCTTTACCTTTGTTTATTGTCCGTTCAGTTAATTAACTTGTTTCTGTTCCTCTTTTAGTTAATTAACTGTTCCCTTTTGTTATTCGTTCCCTCGTGTCATGTGAAAGGGACTTTTGTGTTATGTTCGCTCGGTTTCCGTTTGTCGTTGTCCTGAATTGCTTATTGTGTGTCGTGTTTTACGTGTCGGTTCCGCATGCCTGTATCTCGTGTTTTGGCAACACGTTTAAATAAACACCTGTCTTGTAACCTGGCTCATCCCAGCTAGACCCGGGTGAGCTCCCGTTCGGCTTGCGACTCGCAATCGTTACAGGCGGCCAATACAGCATCAATTTGTCTTGGGAATGACATATACAAGTCCTGCACATTTTAAGCAATTCCTCTTGCAGGATAGTGGCCAGGTCACTACATGATGCTAATGGAGGAAAACTTTTCCTGACTCGCTCCTCCAAAACACCCCAAAGTGGTTCAATAATATTTGATCTGGTGACTGTGCAGGCCATGGGAGATGTTCAACTTTACATTCATGTTTATCATACCAATCGTTTGAATTTTGGAATGCCACCCATAATGTTGTGTGCATTGCAATATTTTAAACAAAACTTTGCTGTGGTCTTCACAATCTTCTTGCAACAGGACAAGCTGGATGGCAAAACACGTGCTAGGAATAGCTCACAGTAATTAGAATAAAAAATATCTATTAACCATGCCAAAGAAGTTGGAAAGGAAAAGTCTTGAGTGAAAAAAAAGGGCTCAATTCCAGCTTACTAGCAGAGGGATACAGTGACTTTCATGCTGCTTCCATCCTTTAAATTTCCAAGACTGCCGTACATTACAACAAGGTCAAGCAGCAGACAATAGGGACAACTAAGCTACAGATCAGCAGAGAGCGAAAGCAACTCCCCTCTGACAGGGATGACAGTCATCTTATTTGAACGTCAGTCAACTGCAGTGTCCCACAAAAGGAATGGGAAATGGCAGCGGGGGTGAAGTGCACGGCAAGAACAGTTTGTAACAGGCTCCTAAAGGCAGGGCTCAAGTCATGTAAAGCTAAAAGAAGGCTTTTATCAATGAGAAGCAAAGATTGAAGTTTGAAAAAGACCATAAGGAATGAAACATACAGGGCTAAATCCACTTTTTAGATTTGCTCAACACCTGGTCATGTAATGGTTAGACGGAGATCTGGCGAGGTGTACAAGCAACAGTGTCTTGCACCCACTGTGAAATTTGTTGGAGGATCGGTGATGATCAACTTTGCGAAGGATGTTTGAATCAAGCCACATAAAAGGTTATCCTGAAAAAGCTCTTGCTTTCTTCGGCTCTGACAATGTTCCCAACTCTGAGGACTGTTTTATCCAGCAGTACAAAGCTCCATGTCACACAGATAGGTCAATCAACGTGTGGATCAAGATCCCGTCATGACCAGCCTTGAACTCAATCGAAAACCTCCGGAATGTAATCAAGAGTAAGATGGATAGTCACAAGCTATCAAACTGCTTGAAGTTTGCACCAGGAGTGGCATAAGGTCACCCAAAAAGCAGTGTGAAAGAATTGTGGAAAGCATGCCAAGACACATTAAAGCTGTGATTAAAAATCATGGGTATTTCACCAAATATTGATTTTAAAAAATTTTCTTGGAATTTTGAAAACATGTTGTCAGTAGTTTATAGAATAAAACAATGTCATTTTACTCAAACATAAACCTATAAAGAGTAAAATCAGAGAAGCTGATATTGTTTTTAAATCTGTAGCATCACATGAACACTTCAGCGCTTCTATAAAGTCCTGCATTCAAAAAAAACAGGCCAGGTAGATCTTAGTGGTTTGATTACTTTGGAAGTGTGCATGCAAAGGTTGACAGGAATGGAATGTCTTTTCTGAGTGGCAAGCTCCTGCTAAGAGACACAAGAAGTGTGACAATTGAGATGGAAACTTTTCCGCAAATTGACTTTAGATAACCCAGTGCTATCATCTCACCAAATTGAATATGCTATGATCCCAGAGCATCAAATTCTTCTGTGAACTGAGGAAATAAGGCCATTATATTACAGTAACGTTTTGCCCAATGGTCATTTATGTTTAAAGTTACACCAAAAAATATGACAGTTCTCAATACACTACAAAATGTATTTATATGCATTACTGTGAATTTTATTTTTGTGCAGGGAGGAAAATAATATTTGAACTTCCTGCGACTTTGCAAGTTCTTCCACTTAGAAATCATGGAGGGGTCTGAAATGTTCGTCTTAGATGCATAGCCACTGTAAGTTTTTTCATCTGGAAATCACAATGTATAATGGCCATGTATTGCGAGATTTTGGGGAACAATCTTTTTCCCTCAGTTAGAGCATTGAAGATGGTTCATGGCTGGGTCTTCTAACATGACAATGACCCAAAGCGAACAGCCAGGATAACCAAGGAGTGGCTCCGTAAGAAGCATATCAAGGTTCTGGAGTGGCCTAGCCAGTTTTCAGACCTAAACCCTATAGAGAATCTTTGGAGGGAATTCAAACGCCGTGTTTCTCAGTGACCGCCCAGATCCATAAGATCTGTGCGGCGGAATGGACCAAAATCCCTGTGGCAGTGTCTGGAAACCTGGTGAAAAATCTGGTAGGAAACGTTTGACCACCTTTGTGCAGGACAGGTTTGTAATTGCAAACAAAGGCTTCTGTATCAAATATTTACATTGATTTTCATAGGTGCTTAGTCACTGCTGCAAATAAGAAATACTTATTTGCAGTAGTAACACACAAGTAAATTATTTTAAAAATCTTTTTAATTTATGAATTTTTTTTTAGATTATGTCTCTCACAGTGGACATGCACCTAAGATGAAAATTTCAGACCCCTCCATGATTTCTAAGTGGGAGAACTTGCAAAGTTGCAGAGTGTTCAAATACTTATTTTAATCAATGTTTATACAGATTTTTATTTCTATTTTTTACTTATTTACTGATATGTGTATATTAGATTTTTATTTTTACCTTTCCCCTTTACTATCAATTGCTGCTGAGATTGAGATATTCTCCATGGTGGGACCAATAAAGGCCTATCTTATCTTATTGCATCTTATCTTAACAATGTATTTAATTATAACATGAAAAATAACATAATAAATGAAATAACATGAATAAAATTATTCAAATAGCAGGTACACTTCCATTTCTGACATTTGTACCTCCCATCTTAGAGGACTCAAAAAAAATAAGGAAATCCTTTATATGTTTCAGCATGGCTGTACCCCACACAGAGCCCTGACCTCAACCGCACTAAGAATCTTTAGAATGTAACAGAACTAGCATTGTAAATGAGGTCCTTTCATTCAACATCATTGTCCGACCTCACAAATAATTTTATCCATTAAGTGGATGTTAGGAATACTGTCCACTATATTGCAAAAAGAGTAAAAATGTGTGCCTGTGTACAAAAAACACCACTGTGATTAAATCAAAATATAAAATAAAACTAAAAAGTATTTTGGACAAAAAGGATACATGATGAGCAACTCCTGACAGGGTGCCAGTCTGCTGTCTGAGTCCCTGATCTTGTGTGGCTTCAATTCTGCAGCTGGATTTTAGCACTTTGCTACCCAACTGTGTTTAGTTACTGCCTTTACAAAGCTCAGTTTGAAAGCAAGATTTATGAACATTGACACCATTAGCAAACGCCAGTGGAAAGAAAATATATATGGTTTGTGGTTAATTAGCCTTAACTCCTTGTAAAACAACCACTAAATTTTAATAAAACATTTGTTTTTTAACAAGGGTTGTACAGTTGAGCAGTGGGCAGCACAGTCACAATATAACATATGGTTTCCTTGCCTGGTTCTTGTCTGGTGGTTTGTCTGGGTTCTTTAGTTCCATTTAAAACCATAAAGCTTTGCAATCCTTAGTACTTAATGCATGTGTGCATGGGGCAGTAAAAGTCCCTTACATCACAAATATCAACCTTAAGAATAAAATTTGTCCTTTAATTTTGATTTGATAATTTATTTTTTTGCACATGGGTTCTTATTAACAAAAAATCACAAATCTATAATAACAAATAATTATTTTATTGTCTATTTCTCCCTCTTTACTGACTCATTTTGCCTTAGAAACCATCCAAAGGCAAACCTTCTTTTAATCCCGCTTATCACAGTATTCCGGGTTAATTTCAAATCTTCCCCATGTTGAGAAATGATCAAGGGAATTTGCCTTATTATCATACCAAATACAGAGCAGATGATAGAGAATGTAAATGTTTACATCCCAAAAATGTGATTGCCCCTGCTATAAAATAACAGAAATAAACTTGTAGAATATGTGAGCTAATAACAAGCCAGTTAAATGTTTTGGCCATTATTATAGAAGACAAGAATGTTAAACAAAAATTAGTCAAATTTAAAAACAACCTGATTTTTTAGTTATTATTTTGTTCAGTAGAAAAAGCATAGATAAAATGAAAAGCCTAAAATTAAATCCATATTTTGAATTCAAAGTATCACCTATTGCAGATAAAACAGTTGAACATGATCAATTCGGATACTTTTCAGAATTTTGCGCTCAACACAAGTTCTCATTGATGTGCTACTCTGGTAGGTTTTCTTATTCCATTCTGTCCAGTTCAAGTTCAAGTAAGTTATTTATACAGCGATTTTTACAACAATGCGTTGTCACAAAGAAGCTTTACAGTGTTATGAGCCTAAAGCCCCAAAAAGCAAGCCAAACCGACAGTAGCAAGAAAAAACTCCCTGTGATGTTTTTTTTTTTTTTTTTTTAGGATGAAACTTTGAGAGTGCCAAGGCTCATTGGAGGAATCATTCTCCTTGAGTGGCCCGGCAGCATCAACAGTGTAAGACAGCCATGTACAGATTGTGTAGAGATCCCGTGTCCAGTCAATCCCAAACAAGCTAAAATGGGATTTAAAATCATTTGCAGACTGTCCATACCATTCCGTTATCTAAGGCTTATTACATTGTTTTTGTCTTTTAAGGTAGTTCTGACATTACCTGAAAGGTGTTGTGGGTCGTGTATTTTACACCTAGACATACACTTGAAATACATGTAAATAATTTACTTGTCAATTATTATTTTATGGCTATAAATCTTATCTTATCTTATCTTACCATGCCGGATGTGTTCTACATAAGGCAAATGTTTGCTCATTAAATGTACTTGCCAATCACAGGATGTAAACAGGCTGACATTAGCCTTCTATATTAAGGATACAAAATCGGATTGGTTAAAGCAAAAGGTTGATGTAGACTTATTTAAGTCTCCCAGGGGCCAGCAATATTCAATTTGAAGGCATAGCAAAGAAAATGTATAACCTGGCAACCAATGATGCTAAAATGTGATTGGATAAATGCTTTAATAAGAAAATACACTTCTGGAAGCAGCAAAACTGAGAGAACATTTAAAAAGGAAGCAGACAGTGCATTTTGAATTATTTAATAAATTTTCATAAAGAAAATATAAGTTTTATTCAGATATTTTAGAATATTTTAAAGCTCATAATGGCCTGCCGTGGCCTATAAGTATTTCTTGGGTCATAGTCTTATTGTAATTTGAGCCCCAGACCAAATAGGTAGGCTATTGTAAGTTTAAATGCTGTCGTGACCTATTTTGCAATTTTCCAACTCAGAACAGCCACAGAGACTTGTTTTTCCATGTTTTATCATTGGTGTCACACTGGGACACCCGTTTTGCCTATTCTACAGCCAACAAAAATAATGAACCAAATATTTCCCCTTGTTATTTTTTGGACTTGTTAATCTTCTTCTTCTTCTTCTTTCGGCTGCTCCCTTTCGGGGTCGCCACAGCGGATCTTCTGCCTCTTCGCTGCAGTGTCCGCATGTCTCGCTTT
>JAOUQT010299743.1:0-16238 GCA_025769995.1 Xyliphius kryptos | reverse complement strand
GGGGGAATCATGACTGACCCTGTGTTTTGACCCCAACCATGTTGGTATACTTGTAAGTCGCTTTGGATAAAAGCTTTTGCTAAATGACCAAATGCAATAAAATGTAATGTAAACTAAAGTTAACCATTGAATTTTAAAGTTGTATGGAAAATGCAAAAGTTTACAAATCAAGACTTCCCAAAATTCCAAATTTAATCTTTTGGCTTAACCCTCAAAATATTGATTATCTTATCTCATTTTATTATCTTCCACTTAACCCTATACTAGAGTCGCAGAGGTGGCGTTTCTCCACAACCCCATACGTTTTGGGTGCTGGTTAGGGTGCCAATCAATCACTGGGCACACTCTCAATTACACACACAAACACAATTATAGGGGCAATTTGAAGCAGCCAATTTACCTTGAATCCATCATGTTTTTGACCATGGGAGAAAATCGGAACAAACCAATGCAGACACCAGGGGAACGTGGAAACTTCACCCAAATCGAGCATTGAACTTGGATTCCCAATATTAAGGTGTGACCGTTTTTATCACTAAGCCATCGTATTATGCCACCCCGTATTAATTACCTGTGATTAGATTTTAAACACACTGTATTAAGAAAATACCCAATGAAAGTTTCTGAACAAAGGCCAGTTTGCCTTAAAAAAAAAAAAAGCTGTGTGGAGCTTCCTATTGACGAGACAAATACTTCTGCTATTCAAATAAGCACCTTTTTAAATGTAGAATTGCGACACTCTAGACCAAAAGAAACCCATTTGCTTAAATGTTTTGTCTTTTTCCCCCCACATTTCAGAACATGTAAATGTAATTTTATCAAGGCTCCCCAGATATTTGCATCTATCTTTATTTGCTGTAAAAATACAACAATGCCCAGGGCGCATGCATGCTTTATGTGGAACAGTTGAAGTTTATTTAAGGTACCTACTGCATGTTAGACTCTCAGTAGCTAATTCGCAGTTATGTAGTTTAAGTATTCACTTGACCTGACAGTATTTTATAAATCAGTGTTTCTCAATCCTGCAGCTGCCCAGCACGTTTAACACACTTAATGTGATGAATCAGCTCATTATCTGCTTATTGTTGAGCTTAAGTGGATGGATTCGAGTTA
This sequence comes from Xyliphius kryptos, assembly GCA_025769995.1. Classification (NCBI taxonomy): domain Eukaryota; kingdom Metazoa; phylum Chordata; class Actinopteri; order Siluriformes; family Aspredinidae; genus Xyliphius; species Xyliphius kryptos. The sequence continues at coordinate 15,125 of JAOUQT010299743.1, read as the reverse complement.
AGAACACAATAAAACGTTCAGGGTGGTTGCATTCTTGGTCCAGGTTTGGGAAACGATTTCATAAATAATCATCTTATTTTTTTATTAAATCCCAGCCAAAATGCATTATATAAAGAAATGTGTTGTTTTAACCATGTTGATGATAGTAGTCAAACATTTTTTCCCTTGTGGTATCTGTTTCCAGTTGAAAAGTGTATGTGCACCATGCAGGATGGCTCTCAAATGAACAAATTGAGAGGAAAGTCCAAGACGCTCGTGAGGTTTTACTTTTTGGATGAGCACAGGTCCTGCATCCGATGGAGACCCTCGAGGAAACATGAAAAAGCCAAAAGTGAGCATGTGACCAGCAGTAAATCTCTGGATTTTTTAAATACTAGATGCAATCATTGCAATCATTTAGTAACACGTTCAATGGATCTTCATTATAAGTGCATTCATGAAGCTTTATGACAGCTTCATAACACTATAACATTTGTCATAATCCTCTGTTGATGTTCATAGCTGTTTATAATCACCCTCATATATTTACATGTACAATACGGCTTTATAACATAACAAATCGTAATATTTTTTTTTACTTTTACACCCCCCCCCCCCCACTCCATTTATTGTAAAAAAAAAATTTATTTCTACAATTCCAGACTGTAGTCCATTACAGCACATACTGTGCACGTCCCCTTTACTCTGTTCTAATTGTCAGGACCCCAATAGTAGGACCACAGAGCCCACATGGGTTTTATCCAGGTTCTCCGGTTTCCTCCCACAGTTCATCCATCCTTCCATTACCTTCCGCTTATTCTTCTACTAGGGTCGTGCTGGGGCCCCCCATGCCCATCCAGGGGAGAACATCTCCAGTGCTGGGCAGATACACCCAGGATAGGGAACCAGTCCATCGCTGGGCACACACACACTCACTCACGCGAACACACACTATACGGGGCAATTTAGAGCATTCAATTAACCTGGAATCCATGTTTTTGGACTGTGGGAGGAAACCAGAGAACACACACGGACTAGAGGAGCACATGGAAACTCCACCCAGATCGGGATTCGAACCTGGGAATTCTCAGCGCTGAGAGGCGATAATGCTAACCCCGAAGCCAACGTGCCGCCCTCCCACAGTCCAAACACATGGATTTAAGGTAAATTGAATGCTCTATATTGCCCCATATAGTGTGTGTATGTCTGTGTCTGTGTGATTGTGTGCCCAGAAATAGGTTGGCGATACACCTGTCTTGGGTGTATCTACCCAGTGCCTGAAACATTCTCCTCTAGATGGGCGTGGGACCCCCCCCCCTCCCCCGCGACCCCTTTACTTTAATATCCCTTTATTATTATTTTTAACAAAAGCATCATAAAGTATTATGAACCTGATACCGCTAATACTGTTCAATTGTGCATCATAATTCATTATAATGTCTGTTATCAAGCCTTATTAACTATTTTTATAATACTTTGACTATGATCATTAACATCTATGTACATTAACAGAGGCTTATGACAAATGTTATAAAGTAGTATATGAACATATTATGCAGTTTTATGAATGTGTTTATAGTGCATTATAAATACCAGATTTATAAAAAGTTAGGGAAACACAATAGCTTAGTGGTTAGCATGTTCTCCTCTCAGCACTGGGGATTCAAGGTTCAAATCCACACCTGGGTGAAGTTTCCTGGTTTCCTCCCACAGTTCAAAAACACGGATTCAAGGTAAATTGAATGCTCTAAATTATAGGGTGTTTAATGTGTGAGTGAGTGTGTGCCCAGCAATGGGTTGGCGCCCTGTCCTGGGTGTATTTGCCCAGCGCCCAAGACATTTTTCCCTGGATGGGCATGAGGAACCCCACCATGACCCTCATTGAAGATTAAGTGGAAGATAATGAATGAATGAATAAAATAATTCATAGAAAGTGCTACCAAATGTTCTGTGTTAACATTAGGACTTTTTCTTTTTTCTAGTCACTATAGATTCCATTCATGAAATTTGCGAGGGGAAAAAAACGGAGGTCTTTCAGCACTTCTCTGCTAGTAACTTTGACCCGAACTGCTGCTTCAGTATTTACCATGGAACCCACGTGGAATCCCTTGACCTGGTGACCACAAACAGTGAGGTGGCACGAACCTGGATCACTGGCCTTAAGTACCTCATGGCTGGCATCAGCAACGAGGACAGTCTAGCAAAGAGACAACGATCGCGAGATCAATATCCTTTCACTTTAAGTGTTATGAAGACAACAGCATGCCAGCATTATGTTTCAGTCTATTGTGGCTCGCTGTAACAAAAAAAAAAAGAGTAAATTAATAGAAAGGTGTTTTCCATAATTACACTATATGTGCAAGAATAAAAAAGAACTAAGCATTAAATCCATATGTGCTCATTAAAAGGTTTCAAACAAAAGCTATAGACATTAATATGATGGTGGGCCTCAAATCACTGCCGCTAAAGCTGCCAAATCAAAAAAAAAAAAACCTGTTTCCACAGTTTTATGTCTTGCTTTGCTTTTCAGCACTTTAGCTGATTAGCCCTGTTCCCTGTTATGGAAACTCAATCCATGAAACTCTCAACAAACACTTATTGTGCAGTCGATGCCTCCGGAGCATGTTTGCACAAGGTTACAGGATTTTTTTGTACACAATGCAGCCTTTATGATTCGACTGGATGTGTGAAGCTTTGTTTCAGAGGTGTTTTTAGTGACAGCACTTACAAGTGAGGTGAAGAAAGGGGAGGAGTTTAAATCCTTAGGGACGAGTGGACCCACTAATGGAGAGTTGGAGTGGATGGTGTAGAGTTGCAGAAGATGGATATCTAGCAGAGTGAAAGGGAATGTTTACAGGACCTGTGGTGTTCAGATTAGACGGAGGGTCGGACCAAAAGACAGTGGAGGGAGCTGGGAGTGGCCCAGATGAAGATGCTGTGATTGGGAGTGACGATGATGGAGAAGATTGGGAATGAGGTCATTATACAGGGGATGAAATTGATGTGGTTTGGAGAGGTTTATAGATATCTATAAAAAAGAAGTTTATAGATGTAGTGATGAAGGGCATACATGGGGTTGGAGTGAAAGAGGAGGATGCTCAGGACAGGGCAACATGGAGAATAATGATCCCCTATATGGTGCCCCCTCATGGAAACAGCCGAAAGAAGAAGTAGTAGAACTGATGGCACATGACCAGGGAAGGAGATGGCATTAATATTACGACATACTGTTTTGCAAACTTTGGTAACACTTTCTATTAATCCAGTATTTATAATGCTTAAAAAAAACACATTCATAAAGCATTATAAAGTCATCAAAATGCTTTCTTACAATTATCATTTGCCTCTGCTAATGTTTTGTTTATAACCACATTTATAAGTGTTATAAGAATAAGTCATACGTCTTTATAACCTGAAAACCAATGTCTAAACCAATGTCTTCCCCGAAGAGAAACTTTATAAATGCTCCTGACCTTTTATAAAAGCTTAGAGTGGCTTTCAGACTTTATGGTAAAGTGACATAATCTCGTATTAAGTAAGAATGTCTAAAAACATGAAAGTGTATATTATAAAGCATTATGTCCTGTTACAACACTTTATAAGTGTGATTATGAAGATCAGTGTATATTAACAGAGGCTTATTATAAATGTTCTAAAATGTTATAAATACTTTATGAATGCATTTATATGTATTATGAATTCTGGATTTAGAAGTTATTAATTGTGTTATTCAAACTTTAAAATCTTCTTGTATTAAATAAGAATGCCTACAAATGACCCAATGTCCTCTTTACTCAAGCACCTCCACTTCCCTCCACTCTACCCGTGCGCCAATCGCGATACGCCAAGCACTTCGCGTCCTTCCCTCACTCTACCTGTGCGCCTATTGCTATAAGCTGAGCGAATCGCACCTTCTCATTCACTCTACCCATGGAGCACTTTCTATACGACAAGCACCTCCCGTCTTCACCTCCACTTTACCCATTCCTTAATCGCTATACACCAAGCACCTCACGTCTCCCCTCCACGCTACCCGTGCGCCTATCGCTATAAGCTGACCGCCTCGCATCTTCTCATCCACCCCACCAAGATATAGACATACGTTTATAAACCCTGACCCAAGTGATCAAATCCTACAGTTTATTTTTACACATTTCCATTTAATCATTTAGCAGAAACTTCAATCCAAAACGACTCAGAAATGAGAGAGCATCTCAGGTTAGTTTTAAAGCAGGAACCAGCTGCCCTGTAGCATTGTCAATCGTGATCATTAGCCAATCCGCTTTATAGATTTACTTTTATTGCAAATGCTTCTGGAAGAGATGTGTCTTGAGTTGTTTTTAAAAGACTCGTACAAAAACATGTTTTCTCTCAATTGGGATGAGACGTGTGCTGTTCTCATGCTTAGCTCATAGCTTGAATATTATAATCAGGTCATTGTGAGCTTTTAATTTCCCCTATGAGGGCAAGTCCACCAAATCAAGCTATGTTGATTGTAACAAAAATTGTATGCTACCTCTGTGGTTTTCCTTGACTCATACTGCAAATGGTTGCAACAGACGTTCTCAGAAGCAGATAAAAATGGCGATGGGAATCTGAGTATTGGAGAAGTCCTTCAACTTCTTCACAAGCTTAACGTCAGTCTGCCAAGACAGAAGGTCATGGAGATGTTTAAGGTAACGATCACATGAATGATCATTTTTAGGGTTTAGATTAAAAATGTAGGTAACACTTTCTATGAATCTGGAATTCATAATGCATTATAAGTGCATATATTAAGCTTTATAGAGTATTCATAACACTTTATAACATTTGACATGAGCCTTGTTAATGTACATGGATCAGAATCAGAATGCTTTATTTTTCCCCGGCACAAAATTGCAGATGTTACAGTTTCTCAAATTGTATAAAATACCCAATATATATATAATAACAATAAAGTAAGAATAAAGAGGCAAAAGTAGCATTAGATTTGGAGAATAAAATACAACAAAAAATGAAGTGGCAATGGCAGTGGTAACATATAATGGCACAATTTCTGAGATGATATATATAAATATATAAAAAATATATACTACATAATTGAAATTCGATATTCTTAATCATAGCCATAAATTATTATAACAACTTTACATAAGGCTTTATGACCCAAAATGACATAATGCATTATAAAATCAACCTATAAGGTTGGCTTCTGTCAGTGGATACCAGAGTGAACAAAGACAAACAACATGTACTGTATAGATTTCTTAAGATGGATGTGCAAATCTTAGAGTCTGCTTAACAATACTTAAGTGCTAACGCTCACAAACTAACGGTTAGCTCCTAATCTCCTGGAGCTGCTGCTAAGATACTCTAAGCATTTTACCACTCAGCACTGGGAGCAACACTGGGTCTGCAGGTCGAACCTGTTGAAGGAAATATTTTGGCTGTGGATGTTTAGATCACAACCCTGTCGCATCTTCATAGAACTTTGATATTGATTAAACCTAGCTTTAGATATCACCCCACATAAAGCATTGTATACACTCAATAGTCTTCATAAGCATTAATCATCTGTTATAAGCATTTTAATGTCATTGAAAAGTTCTGAGTCAGCAAAATATTCTATTTTAATTGGGATGATATCAAAAAGGATGAGTGCAAATGACTGTTCTGAACAACCAATATGTTTCTCATGCATTCTAACGGCAAAGCCGTATTTCAACAAATGTTTAATTATAAAATTCCACATCTGAATTTCTCATTAGCTTGTGTAATGCACTGTTATTTTTACATTGAAAGGCATATGGAGAGCCAAATGTCCTGTATTTTATTCTTTTGAAAAAGAAAAGCTGTTCCATGTTTTAACTGGCCAAGAAATCAAGATTTCATACAAATGTGTCCATGGAGTATTGGGTAAAAGGGGCAAATGGGTGTAACCGGGCCAAAAACCCCATTGCCTAACTGTACAGAGGGTTAAATACATTACACTATACAGTTTGAGAAAAGAAGCTTTACAGCTTTAATAGCCCACGCCAAATACCAGTGCTCTCCACAGAAAAGACAGCTCTGGAATGCTGCAATCATACTGGCAAATGAAAAGCTACAGTTAAAATGAGCACAAGATCACAGACTTTGGTTGGTTGGTGACTGGAAAATCTTAGACCCCACTAAGTTATGTAACTGTAAAGTCATAGGAACCACACCTCTGGGAAAAAATATAGATCTGGTAAGTTCAAGTTTCTATTTTTCAAAAGCTGACAGCTGAAGCGTTAAACATCTACAGAGCAGCTGCTGCACACGGACTTTCCAATTAATTCAGTAAAATGCTTATCAAATCTAAAGTCAAATAATAATTTGACTTTATTGCAAATACAGGACAACCGACAATGCATTCATAATGCATCAGAAATAAACCCAAAAAGCGTTGAAATGTATTAATTATTCTTTATTACACTTGTCATCAGGTTCTGGTGATGTACAATGATGTTTATAATCACACTCCTAAAGTGTTACAACAATATGCCATAAAGTCTTTATTACAAAATATGACACAATGCATTATTATATATAAATGTCTTTATTTATTATGAATACCAGTGTCATAAAGCTTAATACGTGCATGGTAAAAAAAATACCTTCCTGAGAATGACTTTATAAGTGCTTATAACCACTACTAAAAACTTATAAGCTTATTAGGTAGCATGTGTTTGAGCTCTATAATGGTGACTACATTAATATTAGTGTAGAATGACTTTTAAAAGGTTATGAATGCTCTTTACAGACTTTAAGTAATGTAAACGTGTTCTTACTTTAAGTAACAAAAAAAAGAAAAAAGCTTTATGTAATCTTGTTATAACACTTTATGACCATGATTATAAATATCTATGTACATTTACATAGGCTTATTGGTTATTTTGGTGACACTTCACATAAATCCGGTATTTATAATGCATTATTAACTCATTTATAGCGCGTTATAAAGTTTTATAAAGTATTTATCATTCTTTCTAATGCTTGTCATAAGACTTTAGATGTATATAGATGTACATAACCACACTCATAAAGTGTTAAGAGGAACATGACCTAAGACTTTATAACACAAAGCGACATAATGCATTTTATGTGATAGATTTTAACTGTTCATTAACTTATTATAGAGACCAGTGACAGAAAACCTTATACCGTTTGTGCTTTTCCTGAAAGTGACATTACAACAGCTATTTCAATTAGTTCATTACAGTTTATAAAAGCTTATAAGCACACTTTACAGGCATAAAGTAAAGTGTTGTCATTAATGACCTCTTCAAAAGGGACTGCATACATAGTAGTACATAATGCCTTATAAAAGCTTGTAAATGTTTGTTACAGACTTTAAGTAAAGTGTAATCATCTTGTTTTAGTAAGAATGTCTAAACGTCCAAAAAATCTAAAGTTCACATAAGTTCATATTATAATGCTTCATGTCCCTTCTGAACAAAAAAAATTCTTTTTTTGTTCTCAGGAAGCTGACACCAGTGATAACCAGGGATTTTTAGCACTTGATGAATTTTACAATTTCTACAAGATGATCTCAACCCGCAGAGATCTTTACTTAATAATGTTCACTTACAGCCAGCACAAAGAACACATGGACATCAGCGACCTCATCCGCTTTTTAGGAAGTGAACAAAAGGTGGGTGAAATAAAGAGGTATGACTCACTCCTTTTTATTTACTTTATTATTCTGTAAAGCCTATTTGGTTACTAATTAGAAAACCAGGGGTCCGACGTTAGCAAGAACACATTTCGGTTACACTATATTGCCAAAAGTATTAACTCACCTGCCTTGACTTACATATGATCTTAAGTGACATCCCATTCCTAATCCATTGGGTTTGAATATGACGTTGGCCCACCCTTGGCAGCTAGAACAGCTTCACTTCTTCTGATTAGGAGTGGGTTCATGGGAATTTTTGGCCATTCTCTCAGAAGCGCATTTCTGAGGTCACACAGTGATGTTGGACGAGAAGGTCTGGTTCTTAGTCTCCGCTCTAATTTATCTCAAAGATGTTCTGTCGGGTTAAGGTCAGGACTCTGTGCAGGCCAGTCAAGTTTATCCACTCCAGACTCTGTCCTCCATGTCTCTATGGACCTTGCTTTGTGCACTGGTGCACAGTCATGTTGGAAGAGGAAGGGGCCAGCTTCAAACTGTTCACACAAAATTGGGAGCATGGAATTATCCAAAATGTCTTGGTATGCTAAAGCATTCAGAGTTCCTTTCACTGGAACTAAGGGGCCAAGCCCAGCTCCTTAAAAAACAATCCCACAACATAATCCCCTCTCCACCAAGCTTTACAGTTGGAACAATGCAGTCAGACAAGTACCGTTCTCCTGGCAACTGGCCAAACCCAGACTTGTCCATCAGATTGCCAGATGGAGAAGCGCGATTCATCACTCCAAAGAACGATTCTCCACCGCTCTGGAGTGGCGGCTTGCTTTACACCACTGCATCTGACGGTTTGCATCGCACTTGGTGATGCCCATCTAGGGGAGAACATCTCAGGCGCTGGGTAGATACACCCAGGACAGGGCGCCAATCCATCGCTGGTATCCTTACCATATTTTAAAGCAAAAAAAATGGATTTTGGATAATTCAATTATCCCTTTCAAATGTGAGTCTGCCACAAAAAGTTACTTTCTACTCTCTGTTTCATAGTCATTTTAAAGACAAGTAGGAAAGTCAGGCACTATAACGCTGAATAAAACAGCCTCCTCAGAATCGTCTGTCTTAACTTTAGTGGAACAATAGACTTTCTAAAGCTTCTCTACACTATTACGCAAACAACTGCACTTTAATGCAGGCGTTACGCATTTAGACAGGTAGTGTAGTCAGGCTGTGTCATCTGACAAACACAAATCGGTCAGATGATGAGGCTTGATTCATCATTCCAGAGATTGTGATGCATCAAAGAAAGACTATGACTCATGTATAGACTGCAGTACAAACATACTGTAAACTGTACAGACAGAACAATACAATGTGACAGTGACAGTGTCAACAGCTATTCAGCAGATATTTGAAATTTTAATACCTTGTTATCTCTCAACCTACAAATAGGGTTGGTGTTTGAGTAAAAAAAAAAAAAACAAAGACAAAAAGACTTCGTTTACCTTACCTAAACTATATATTTGTTCGCCTCCTAGTGTGTGTGTGTGAGTGAGTGTGTGCCAAGTGGTAGGTTGACACCCTGTCTTGGGTGTATCTGCCCAGAGCCCGAGATGGTCTTTCCTAGATGGGCATGGGGAAGCCCCTCTACTAACCTTATAGAGGATTAAGCAGAAGATTATGAATGAATTAATTAATAGCATACAGTGATTGGTGCATAAATAAAGTGGAGGAGATGACTCTAAGTGCTTGGCTTATAGCGATTGGCGCACGGGTAGAGTAAAGGGGATGATGCGGGGTGGCTAATGTGAAGCTAAACGTTAAGCTAATGCTGTAAGACATGCTACAAGTTGCAAGTCAACAGCAAAGAAGACCTCTGACTAAATGTGTCCAATCCCGCAGCAACGCTTTGCTTCCCAAAAACTTTTTTGAAGACAGAATTGAGGAAAGTTATCTTGCAAAATAAGCAAATCAGTGAGTGACCAATGAAATGTGCTATAAAAATGCTTGTCATCCGGGCTTAGAACGACTATTTTAAATGCATAAATGTGGTGGAAAATGAACAGATTATTTTATGTTATTTGAGGATATACATAATTGTATGTTAAATTCCCCTTGTGAAATTTCAAGCTCAGTTTTTTACATTTGAAAAAATGAATACATAATTCTACATATATTTGACTAGGAGTTTTATTTATTTCTCACATTGTACTGGAGGCATTCTTGCTCACCTTCTGTCCTTCATTGAACTTTGTGGTGGATCGTGGTAATGGTGTGCTCAGCATCATTGTCTTGTTGCATGACCCAGTGTCGACCTTCTGATTTGAAATACAAGTTTGTGTATATATATAAATATGTGAAAAGCCATTGTTTCCCAAAAAAACATAAACAACCTTTTTTGCCATTTTATGACATATATTAGCTGCTTTTAAATTTAAAGACAGTGGCACATCTCTTAAAATTTGGTACAGAGGCAGCAAGGGAAAACAAGAGGTAACGTCATTGGCACCAATCAAAAACAACTGGAGGAGCATTCTGGAGCAGAACTAATTGGATTAACTGACAAGAGGTCAGTAACATGACTGGAATAAAGTATGGGTTCAAAATTATAATGTTTTCATTCTGTTTTTATTTACGTAAGGGGTGTAGCAAATACGAGAGGAGGAGACTTTTTGTCTAATTAAAACAATCTGAGAATTTGCTGCGCTGCGGTGTGGTTGGCAACGTAGTTTTGTTGTTTGTGTGTGTGTGTGTATGTGTGTGTGTGTGCGCGCGTGTGTATGTGTGTGTATGTGTGTGTGTGTGTGTGTATGTGTGTATGTGTGTATGTGTGTGTATGTGTGTATGTGTGTGTGTGTGTGTGTGTGTGTGTCTGCGCGTGTGCGCGCGTGTGCGTGCGTGTGTGTGTGTGTGCGTGTGTGTGTGTGTGTGTGTGTGTGTGTGTGTGTGTGTGTGTGTGTGTGTGTGTGAGCCATACTATATATTGTTTGCTAAGCACCTTGTCAGAATGGTAACCACAGTGATAGTGCACAGCCTGGTACTTAGTATTTTTGTATGTTATTGAGATCCAGTCTGACTGCTAATAAGGATGTTAGGATGTTTGGATGTTAACAAGTCCTCTAGAGGATATTAATTTAACCCTCCAGCCTTAATCAACGTGCACAAGCAGGTGCTGACTGCATTCAATTGTCATGCGTCCGCGTCTGCACTAAGTACAACCTTTGCAGTATAATAAGCTGGTGTTGCCCACTGCTGTGTAGCTGAGCTACATCACAGATAATTAGTCAGGTCACCTCTGGCTGTCAGAAATCTGATGCTCCCATCATGTGACTGTCATGTCACTATTGATTTGAGCATCAACTCTGTATAACTGTAAGGTCTGAATGTTTGATTTATTGCATGCATTATGAATTAATACAATTAATAAGGATTTAATCAGATTATAGTGGACATAGAAGACTATATAGACACAGGTACAGAGAAATGGATGGATGACTGGATGGACTGATGGATGGATGGCGAGATGGATGGTTAAATAGATAGAGAGATGGACAGATGGACGGACGGGTGGATGAATGAATAAATAGAGAGATGGATTGGCGACCTGTCCTGGGTGTATCTGTCCAGTGCCCGAGATGTTCTCCCCTGGATGGGCATGGGAAAACCCTCCACTACCCGGGTAGAGGAATAAGCGGAAGATAATTGATGGATGGATAACACACCAGATGCTGCTCTGTCTGGTGAATGTGCGCAGGCTTCATAAGCTGTAACATAGCATGTTGCAGTGAGAGAGATCAACCATAAGTTGCAAGAGCATGAGGATAATGCCACCAGCCAAAACAACTATTTTCAAATAAGGTGTTAATCAAGCATGTTAAAAATCCTGTCTCTGATCCTGATTTTGTTTTACCCCTGTTACATTAATGGCATAACCGAGTATGGATAAGGATGAACATAGCTGAGGATGACACCTGCGAGTTTCAAGGGCATGTTCTCTGGTGGAGTGCACATTCGTTCAGTTTTCCTGTAGAGCGAAGTGCTTTTTGTAGGTGGGACAAGCAGGGGTTACAGGTGCTGTGGAGAAAGCAGAAGACTCTGGGGGCATTGCTTATTGTAGTGAGAAAGGGGAGGTTAAGGAACTTTCACCTTTACGTAGCCACTGGATCATGGACACAGCTACTCAAACAATAGTTCAAACGACTACGGTCATCCCTCATAAACAAATGTAAAGAAACTGCCAGAGTTTTGATATGTGGCTTTATTCATCATCATCATCTTTATACTCAACTTAACCAGCACAAGTCGCTAGTACTAACGCCACACACACTCTTGCTTTAATAACTTTACAACAGGACACAATAATCTGAAACACACTATGACCCTAGTAGCAAATTACTGCTACACAGTCCAAAAAACAACATAAATGAACTAGAAAAGCTCAGTCACATGACAGAGCAACATGTGAGAACCCAAATGCTTACCCCATACAGTTAAATTTATATATGTGGCAATACTCTGAACTTGATTCTCTCTTCTCAGCCTCAAAGACCAAACATGTCCTAATCTGTTTATTTCAAGTGTTGTAAACTATAGCAGCTCCATTTTAGTGTTCTATGTAACTGTGATATCCGTCCAGAAACTAGTGAGGGTGCTCAGGTTGTTTTTAGTCAGCGGTGCTCTTGTGTTTTCCATCACCAAGATAGCAATACAACAGATATGTACCTGAACATATCTCATTTTGAGATGAACATTCACATCAGAATAGCTATTTAAACTTGAATATAGACTATAAACTTGAATATAGAATATATAATGCAAAATAGCAATGAGCAACGCGACATTGTATCAGGACCAAAAAATCCTTAATTTGAGTGGTGAAAATTACAAGCAAAATTCCTTTTTCTTTAGCATTAAATGCTTAGCCATGTCAAAGAATATCAAATAATTCAAGACTCAAAATATCAACTTTTCACAGCCTTAAACTTTTAATTTGATAAAGAAGATGGCCAGGGATGTTAGTGACTCAACATTTTTTATTACAGCTCTTCTAGCTGACAAAACAGACAGATCACAAGATGGTCACATGTGGTTATAAATCTTGTAGAATACATGCAACAGTGAAGTGTTCTGCACTCTAAAGTAGAGACCATGGCCCCCTGATTAGTGGTGTGGGAGCAGGAGGACTGTTGATAAGAAGGTGTGCTCTAAAGCACTGGTATACTTCTTTTGGCCAGGGTCCAAAGGTAATGATGCTGAACTGGCTTCCATGGGATCAGCATGAGATTTTGATGATGACATATCTGGATTATGCTTGTTAATGCTGCTCAGTTGAAAGATATGTTAAAGTGGTCTGATAATTTAGCAAGAAAATCTTATCATGTTAAATAAGATTTTTATATTGTAACATTTTAAATATTCTTACTAAACTTGCATCCAGTGAATCATTTTTACACCAAACCTAAACCTATTGAATAAGCTTCCAATCAAACCTAAACCCGGTAAATCATCTTCATACCAGGTCTAAACCCGATAAATCAGAATGCTTTAATAATCCCTGAAACAAATTGCATAAAGGCAACTGCAACATGCTGCATGCATGCTCACACATGCACACTTGAATCATCTTCATACCAAAGCTAAACCCAAAGAATCATCTTAAAAATTGCAGATAAGTAAACTAATTAAAAAAAAAAAAAAAAACTGGAACAAGCTGCATGCACTCTAACACATGAACTTCATCTGTATACCAGACCTAAACCAGAAGAATTTTCTTTATACTAAACCTAAACCCAAAGAATCATCTTTATACAGAACCTAAACCAGATGAATCATCTTTATACTAAGTGAGTTATTAAGATAATTTACTTAACCTAGTGAATTATCTTTAAACCAAACCTTAATGTAGTGAATAATCTGTATGTCAAACCAAAACCTAATGAATCATCTCCATTCAAAACCTAAAGCCAGTGTGTCATCTTTTCACCAAACCTCAACATAGTCATCATCTTACATTCACATTTATTCATTTAGCAGACGCTTTTGTCCAAAGTCAGTCAGTAGTTTAGGAACAAGCCAGTAGTATATCTTAATACCAAACCTAAACCAATGAATCCCCTTTATACCAAACCTTCATCTAGTAAATCGTCTTAATACTAAATTTAATTCCACAGTGAATCATTTCTGTATACAGTGTATTATTTTTGTATACCAAACCTAAACCCAAAGAATCCCAATCATCTTTATACTAAAGCTGAACCAAGTGAATCATCTTTATACCAAACTTACTCAGTAATTAAAATCAAGAACTTACTTCCAGGAACATAAAATCCAGACCGTTGCTCATCTTAAAGTTTGTTTTACATCTAAAACAGTTTCTTGTTCAATGAAGGTTTTGTTGTTATCTGACAACAGTGTTGAGTTCCTCTGACATTCAAGAGTGGGTTGTACTTGTACATAACAGGGATGTTGCTTTAACGTTCCCAGAAGCAAAAGGTCTTACCATCACATGAGAGTGGAAATAAAAAGCTGTCTGTTAAATCAACAAGGCTACACCATTCCCTTGTCAGATGGAGAAAGAGGTCAATTTCAAAACAAGCTACAAAATCATACACTATACATTAGGAAGCATGTGGACAACTGCCCCCCACACACAAATACGCCTGATGGATGTTTTATTTTAAAAAGAAGTAAAAAAAAATGGTTCTTTAAAATAAAACCCTAAAGGACCACTTTAGTTATATAAGTGAAAACCTTATAAACATTAGATCTGTATAGGAAAACGTCTCTACTTGCTTTGCAGCATGACATCATAGAGAATGAAATTCAGGGGATAATTAAATTATAAGCACCTAATGGAAGGATTCTGGATTGTCATCATGTAAGTGATGTCGAGGGTGATGCTGCTGCCAGTAGTATTAATAATCCACACCCACATTCCTCCCTCCCAAACGCAGGAAGTGTTAAGTAACAGCCACCTCCCTTTTTGAATCAATGGCATTTTAAAAGGATGCCAAATGCTGGCACACAAAGCGGTGAGAGTTCTGCTTTGGATGAAATCGTGCTGCACGATGAAGTTGCCAGCAGCAACAACATTCCAAGGAATTCTCCATCCTAAATGCCAAGATGGACTGCTGACCTGTCTGGGGTGTTTACCTATCTTTCTATGAATATTGGCATAGAAACCAGTTATGTGCAAAAGGAACTAAAGTCTGGGTAAATAAGGCAGGCCACTTTTATGTCGGCCACTCTGTACTACAACCCCTGGCAAAAATTATGACCAATGGAATCACCAGTCTATGAAGATGTTTCTTCAGTTGTTTAATTTTGTAGAAGAAGAAAAAACAGATAAGCCAAAAAAACTATAAAGGCTTTTCAAATTAGCAACTTTCTGGCTTTAACAAACATTAAAAGAAATTAAGAAAAATAATTTGGGTAGCCAGTAGGGCCGCACGGTGGCGTAGTGGGTAGCACGATCGCCTCTCAGCGCTGGGGGTTCCCGGTTCGAATCCCTATCTGG
>JAOUQT010299735.1:0-16238 GCA_025769995.1 Xyliphius kryptos | reverse complement strand
GGGGGGGGGGGGGGGGGGGGGTTCCCATGCCCATGCCCATCCAGGGGAGAATGTCTCGGGCGCTGGGCAGATACACCCGGGACAGGGCGCCAATCCATCGCTGGGTACACACCCACTCACACACATTATACAGGGCAATTTAGAGCATTCCATTTACCTTCATGTTTTTGGAATGTGGGAGGAAACCCACGCAGACACGGGGAGAATATGCAAACTCCACCCAATTAGGGATTCGAACCAGAAATCCCCAGGGCTGAGAGGCGAATGTGCTAACCACTAAGCCTCCGTGCCGCCCCATTCCCCCATCTTTTTTTTAACAAAAGCTAAATTACACACACACATTTAAAAGGAAACGTCTTCTGATAAGCATCTACACATCTTTTCTTTGTCATGAGAAAATGACAACAGAAGTTCTGCAAAAGACAAAACTGATCCAAAGAAAGGATCCAGAATTTAAATATAAAAATAAAATCAGCATAAATTAGTTTTTAAACAATAAACATTAATGATACTCATAATAACTGAAGAATGTACAGGTTTTAGCACCTGTAAACTACACCCACACCACATGACAGAGGTGAATGAGAGACAATAGCGCTACATGCTTTGCTTTGAATTTGCTTCCACCCAACACACAAAAATTTTTAGTTGATGACCCGTGGGGTGGATTCTAAATCCTGAACTACATTCTCACTGACACATGATTGAAAAATGTGAATGATGAAAGTCATGATGAAATGGCTCATGGGACTGAACACAATGTTCCAGATCTGTAAACTATGTTAAGAATTAGTAAATCATGCTCTGAACTCTATCACATTTACATTTAGTCATATGGCAAATACTTTTATCCAAAGAGAGACCACCACAAGTCAGTAGAGTTAAGGAGAAACCAGCTACACTGTAGTATCATCAAACCTGGGTATTACTCAATCTGGCTGCCATTTATTTTATTTTTTTATAACGACTGCCTGTGAAAGAGATGTCAAGGATATCAGTAAAACTAAAATACTGAACACCTTATTTGATCATTTAAAAAGTAAACATTGATATTAGACAATAAGAATTCAAGGAGGCTTCGTCAATGTTTCATTTGATTCATCAAATTAAATTATGGCCCACGAACCCAGACAATAATAAGACAATCTTACTAAAAAATAAAAATGTTCTTCAGTTTTGTTTGTGTCCCTCTAGCACGCCTATATTTACTAATTTGTGCATGCTCCTTCTGCAAACAGATGAGTATTGTAAACTATGAAACTAAGGAATAATGCTGCATTGTAACCAGTTGAGTGCAGTTGTTGGGTAATATTGGTGAATATTGTGTGTACACACACACACAGCTCTAAAGAAAAATTAAGAGGCCGCTGCAAAATTCTGTTTTCATTATTTTACTGTTTATACATATATATATTTGAGTAAAATTAACATTTTAATCTATGACCTACTGACAACATCCATCCATCATCTTCCGTTTATTTCTCTACTAGGGTCACGGTGGGGTTACCCATGCCCATACAGGGGAGAACATCTCAGGCGCTGGGCAGATACACCTAGGACAGGGCACTAAATCTGTCGCTGGGCACACATCACACACTATACAGGCCAATTTAGAGCATTCAAATTACCTGGAATCCATGTTTTTGGACTGTGGGAAGAAACCGGAGAAAACCCACGTGGACATGGGGAGAACATGGAAACTCCATCCAGATAAGGATTCGAACCGGAATCCCCAGCGTTGAGAGGCCAATGTGCTAACCACTAAGCCACTGTGCCGCCCTACCGACAACATGATTCCAAAGTTCCAACCAAATATTTTATATTAAGAGGAAGATGAGTCACAAGCTGAACTGCTTGAATTTTTGCTCCAGCAGTGGCATAAGGTCTCCCAAAAGCAGTGTGAGAGACGGGTGGCAAGCATGCCAAGCCGTGATTAAAAATCATGGTTATTCCACTAAATATTGATTTCTAAACTCTTGCCGAGTTAAAACATTAGCATTGTTGTTTCTAAATGAATATGAACTTGTTTTCTTTGCATTATTTGAGGTCTGAAAGCGCTGCATCTTTTTTATTATTTTGACCGTTTCTCATTTTCTCATTTTCAGGTACAAAATTTTTGCGTGGAATTTCAGACACATGTCATTAGAACAATGTTTATTTTACTCAAACATATACCTATAAAGAGTAAAATCAGAGACACTTGATAATTTTGAAGTGGTCTCTTAATAAAAATAAAGTTGTGTGAGCAGTGTGTAGTCAAGTCACATGTATATTAGCTATAAACAAATGGTAGATTTACATGTGACTTGACTACACACTGCTTACACAACTTTATTTTCAATGTTCTTTACTGCAAAAACCCTAAACATAATTCTGCATTGCAACTCCTCCCTCTTAAATTAATTATGAAGACCTCTTAAATTTCCCTGTACATAAAACCATTATATAAAGGAATTTTATTTGCTGAACCTCCTGGAGCTTCAACAGTCAGAAAATAAAATTTTACTTGTAATTGGAATTTTGTATTTAACTTTCTAAACACACAAGGTGCAAAAACAGTAAAAATCAAATAGGTCTAAATTTCTATAGAATAGTAAGTAAAGTTCCCACACAGCGTACTACTACCTAATTCCTGAAAACTTTACAAATCTCATGGCTAAATGGTTCGTAACCACAAGTTCCAGTTCTACTTTATTGTAAATTCGGATTATTTATAACTGCGGTTATCCTCATGTTTTATTTCCCGAAACATAAATGGTAAAAACTGAATTAACAATGGACAATGTTGGTACAAAATACAATCACTTTGTAATCACTGTGTAAGGCCATTAAAAATCTCATTTAGAACTAGAGGGAAAATGCAAGATTGCAGCTTGGTAGTAAAGGACACAAGGGGTTGCTAGGGGGTTCCGGGTTGTTGCTGTGGGGTTTTGGGTGGTTTCTTCGATGGTTGTTAGGGGGTTCCAGGTGGTTGCTAAAATGTTGGTACATGGTTGCTAAGGGTTTCCAGGTGGTTGCTAAAATTTTGGTAGATGGTTGCTAAGGGTTTCCAGGTGGTTGCCAAGATGTTGGTAGATGGTTGCTAAGGGTTTCCAGGTTCCAGAACCCCTAGGCAACTATCCAAAACCCGTTAGTGTCTTCTACTGGTTCTGGGTGGTTGCTATGGAGTTCTGGGTGGTTGCTAAGAGTTTTTTAGACAAGCATTAATCTGAAAAAGAGGTATACCGTGGGAACGGTTTCAACTGATTTCGTATCGGTATACAAGCAGTGGTCTCAATAATGACCCAAATGTGTCCTGCATAAAACATATCAATCGCTCAAAAATAGCAAAGTGAAGTGCCACCACACTAATACAATTAAGACAATCGGATAACAATAGTACATATACACGTGAAAAACTACAAGCTTGTGAAAATGCTCTCACACTCACACATTGAGAAAACTTAATAGTGTAGTTAAAAGTCCCTGTGAGGAACATTAGTTCTAATAACTGCTTATATGCACAATCATACACTACATAAATGCATTCTGTATATTGCATTGCTATCTGTATTTATTTTTACTTTTAACGTACTGAAGGACGAAAATCTGCCGGATAAATGAAGAATCAATCTGAGAAAAACATGTTCACAGGTAAAAGCCACTTGGTGATTCTTAATCGCATTTTTGAAGATGGTGTTTTGTGTGCACGATTACACCTGTGCTTTTACTTTAGGTTTGGGTTTAGGTGTAGACGTCTGTGTGTTAATGTGTTTTTGTGATTTCCATTTGTAAATAATCAGTAATTCCGAATGTTCCTCACGACGTATCCTGTTTAACCTGATCATATTTACAAACACGTTTCCAGAACAATACCACAAGAGTTCAAACTGGTTTTAAAGGATCCGTCAACGCACACATTACAGTTGACATTCTAAACGCCCTCAGCCTGAAGCAGCTAACAAGCTAACCGGTTAGCAGCGTTACAAACAGTTAAAACGCTAAAGCAGATATTACCTGTGAGGATCAGACGCACTTGTTAATGTCAGGGACAGTGGGTTTCAGAAGCCTGAGTTTATAATCCAGTGACCGCTCACGAAACTGCGTTGACCATGATCAGAACAGAAGGAAGTGGCTGGTTGTGGCGTCACTAACACACCCACACACCGCGTCATCACAAAATGAAAAATGCGCATCGAAACACAGTGCTTTCCCACTAACCAAATGCTAAATAACGAAAAGTCAGAAAAATTTTGCATGAAGCGTTTGTTTCATTTTGACCAAGAATTGATTGATTCAGCTAATTCTCTGGATGAGAGTTGTATGTGCAGTTTTAAGAATCGATGGGAGCCTGTTTATATTCGACTCATCCTACAAAACGGACTTTGAATTACTGAATCGGTTTAGTTAAAATGAGTCGACTGTAGGTGTCACGACAGTTCAGTACACTAGCACCTAAAACACCACGCCTGGAACTTCAAATATGTCACTTTGATAATGTGACTCAATTATGTTAAAAAAAAGTCCATTCCCCCGCTTAAATAAAAAAAAAGCATTCGTTTTTTTCATCATATTAAAAAAAATTGCTTTATCTCGTTACGACCAGATACTAAGTCATAGAATCTAAGTAGTTATTTTGAGATACTATATTTATACTATACTATATTTTAAGATGCAGTCATTATTTTGAATAGCTATTTTGCAATAGTATTTTTATACTATATTATATTTGGAGATCCTAATAAATGGCATGGTGGCTTAGTGGTTAGCACGTTCGCCTCTCAGCGCTGGGGATTACCGGTTCGAGTTGCAGTCTAGGTGGAGTTTTTTATCTGTGTTTTTATCCGTGTCTGCGTGGGTTTCCTCTGGGTTCTCCCGGGTTCCCTCTCACAGTCCAAAAGTCTGGATTCAAGGTAAACTGACTGCTCTAAATTGCCCCTACAGTCTAAGTGACTGTATGTAAATGAGTGGGTGTCCAGCGATAGATTGGCACTCTGTCCTGGGTGTATCTGCCCAGCTCCTGAATAAATCTGATCATTTTGGAATCTGCCATTTCAGCACGCTATTTGTGCATGGTAGTGGGCACCATGTTGCCATCTTAGTGACTTTGCTACAGTCAGAGCAGACCCACATCGCTCCATGTCCACAATATTAACATTTGTGAAATTAGATTAGCGTATACATGAGTGTTTTATCAATAAGATTGAATTACAGGTGCTAGTTATAAAATTACAATATCATAAAAAGTTAATTTTGGAATTCCATTTAAAAAGGAAAGTTGTACATTTTGTTCATTTATTACACACAGACTGATACATCTCAAATGTTTGTCTTTTCATTTTGATGATTATAACTGACAACTAATGAAAATCCCAAATTCAGCATCTCAGAAAATTAGAATATGAAAAGGTTCAATATTGAAAACACCTGGTGCCACACTTATTAACGCAAAGCATCTGCAAAGGCCTTTAAATGCTGTCTCAAGTCTAGTTCTGTAGGCTACGCAATCAATAGGAAGACTGCTGATTTGACGTTTGTCCAAATGACGCCAGATCTAATAATTAGGTTAGAGGTTTTAATGATACTACAGTGTAGCTGTTTTTTTCTCTAACTACTGACTTTTAGTGTTCTCTCATTTGTAAGTTGATTTGGATAAAAAGCGTCTGTTAAATGACTAAATATAAAATTGAAAGAAAAAAAACACATTTGAAATGTAGCAGTCTGTGTGTAATGAATGAACAAAATATACAAATTTACATTTTTTAATGGAATTACTGAAACAAATCAACTTTTTGGCCAACACCTGTTTTTAAAGATCACTTTTTGTGGGCGATACCCATGTTTCAATCATGTGTCTGAATTTCATTATGCACTGATCTGACTTCAGGTTAATATAATGTGAAAAAGAAGGTACTTTTGCCATATTTGTGTAACTTGACTTCCTATATTTCTGGGTGCTACCGGCTTTTTTGTAGTAACTTTATAGCTCTGTTTTTACAAGTAGCTTGCACAACACTGCCCACATATTTACACCAACATTCTATCTCAGTAAAAACTCGAACATTTCATTGTTAAGACACATTTCTCTTACCTGAAATTATTTGTGGACAATCTGTAGGAGCGTTCTGTAGGTCAGGCCGAGCGTCGTCCGAGCAGAATTGATCCGGTGTTCTAAGTTCGTTCCTTTAGAATGATCACCATGACAACCAACAGTCAACATTCCAAAGTGAGGATTTATAGAACGTAGAAAATAAGAGTTTTTTGTGTTTTCCCTAACATTATTCCTTTGTTCTACAACGGTAAATCCATGCAAATAGCCTATTATGCAAATTACACGATGGCGTCAATTAGCGATTTTTAGGGCAGCCAATCGCTACTTTTCTTACCGAGACTTTGGGAATACTGCGTGGGCTTCAGAAGTTAGCACAGTGCTAACAATGAAAGAGAATCAATGTCTTTTCAGTTTCACAGTTCAAAACTGTTCTGGTTTGCATTTAAATAAAGAAAGTAAAATATTTGCAAATTGTTATGAAAAAACCCCTGGTTTCAGAAGGGGGGATTTTTTTTAAAGAAATGGTTATCAGACGCCATACAGGTAATTACCCCTATAAACCACAACAGAGTGACATCATAGAGAAATTGTCCTTATTTCCACTTAATCTTCAACTAGGGTTGTAAGGGGATTCCCCTCGCCCAACCAGGGATTTAGGTTTCAGGCTGATAAACAAACTATATGGGGGCAATTTAGAGCGTTCAATTTACCTTGAATGTTCTGTGGGAGGAAATCTGGGCAACCCCACGCGGACACGGGGGGAAAACATCTAAAATCTAAATCTAACTTGATCAAAATATTTATTGTGTGGTTTATTTATGCCTATATTAATAATGTAAAATTTGAACACCCGATCATAGTTTTTCCAAAAATTAAGTAACATAATAGTCTGCAATTTAGTAAAATATAGAACCACATTCAGCAAAATATCCCTAAAGTAAATGATATAATGAGTAAATGAAGTCAATTCACATGATTTAAAAAAAAATCTTGGCCATCTTTTAAAAGTTACTTTAGTTCATTGACGTTTGAGGGAAATAGTTTAATGACAGCACTCTTACAACCTGGCCACAGGAGTTAAGATTTGGACTTTGAAACAGTGATTTCAACACTTTCTTAATTATTGAATTGTTATTCTTCTTCCTGTGGGTTTCCAACCACAATACAAAACATGGATTCAAAATAAACTGGCTGCTCCAAATTGGCTTTGTATTGTGTATTTGTGTAAACAAGTTGACAGAGATGAATTAGTGCCTTGTCCTGGGTCTGTCTGCCCAGTGCCTGAAATGTTCTCCAATGGCCAAAGGGATCCCCTCTGTGACCCTAGTAGAGGAATAAGCAGAACAGAATGGATGGATAAACAGTCACTCATTCACCCTGAGAATGCTCAAGAATCTTACGATGTAAAAGTATAAATCATAGCATCAATATGGTTGATAGTTGGTATAAACTTTTTTTATTTGTCTAAAATATTTGTGGTTTATTTAGCTGCTATTCTTGCAATTCTCTCCAAAATTGTGTTAAAGGGAAGGTTCCTATTTCAGCATTAATTCCACAAATGGCAGATTACTTCACACATTTTCTAATTGTAACATTAAATCTGTTTAAAGAAGCCTGTACATCCCACAACGTAATGGTTGAAAATTACATTTATGTCCTTATGGAAATTAAAACCAGTACCTAATTCTTTGTAAATTAGTCATGACTGAACAGCATTATGTGACTATTAAATATCAAACTGCACCTGTTATTTGTAGTTTCAAGCCAATAAGACATCAATATAGAGGACTTCATTTAACCCTACGGAGGGGCTCATACAAAGGCTTTTATTTGTGGCATTTAAAAATAAACTGACTTAGCGAAATTGGTTAAAACTACCATCAGACTTAAATACCTTTAGACATTATGTACGATTACAATATACAAAGACTTTTGAGGTTTATTGTATATACACACTGTACTCACCTAACTAACTTAATTATTTCTAATAGATCCAAGCTCCCATATTAAGTTTGGCACATTGTAATAATTGCTTTGCTTTAATGCAACACTGCATCATACTTCTAACTAGGTATTATTTTATTTTATTACTTATTTAAAAAGACACAACTTTAACAATGTTACTTGAAAATTTCCTAGTCAACAAAAAACATCAGAACAAATATAACATGGTTTAATGATCTTAAGAAAGACAAATGGCTGTTTTATAAGTGCATCATTTACAGACTTTACTCAGCAAAGTTTTTGCTTTAGAATTATTCAGTCCAATAAGAAACTGGTCCACCATATTTTTTGACATTATTTAACCCTCCACAATCTTTCTAAGCAGAGTTCCAAGTCCACCTTTGGCGATCTGTAAGGGTGTTTTCTTTTCTTTATTCTCTATATAGATGCTGGCACCATGCTCGACCAAGAGTTTTGCAGCCTCCACACGTTCCTCATCACAGGCAAGGTGACTGGCAGAAACAGGACAAAGCAGATAAGTTTTAAAGCAGACGTTGTAATAACCAACAAAATAAAGTGTGTGTACAAATACAAAACGTACAGTGGCGTGTTACCCTCTGAATCCTGAATATTAGTAGATGCACTCTGTTTTAAGAGGAGCTGGATGAGTCTATAGTTGCCCTTTGCGGATGCTCTGTGTAGTGGAGTGGATTGTAGATTATCGGTGGCATTGGGGTTTGCACCATTTTCCAATAAAATCAGAGCAATCTGGTGTAATCAGAAAAAAATCAAGACTTTTAATTAAACAGAAGTTTAACGATCCACAGGCACAAGTGTCCCATACTAAAAAAGAAAAAAGGAGCAGAAAAATAGGTTTCTTGTGGTTGAGGTAACCATTGCGGTAACCAAATATTATTTAAAGATTTTAATCAGCAAAATAGGACACTTGTTTGCATTAAACAACACATGAATTCATTTTCTGTGCTTGTTCTAGTTTGTTCTCTTTAAATTAGTACAGTTTTTAAATAT
The DNA here is from genome assembly GCA_025769995.1 of Xyliphius kryptos. NCBI lineage: Eukaryota > Metazoa > Chordata > Actinopteri > Siluriformes > Aspredinidae > Xyliphius > Xyliphius kryptos. The sequence continues at coordinate 7,234 of JAOUQT010299735.1, read as the reverse complement.
AGAATAAATAATATACACAAATCTGTTACCTCATATCTGTCCTTTGATGCTGCATAATGCAGGGCAGTGCAGCCATTTTGGTTGACTGAATTAAGTTGGGCTCCTTTACCTATTAGTGATCTCACAATTTCCTCTCTTCCTGCAGAAGCTGCAATATGCAGTGGGGTCCAAAACGCCTGAAATTGTATTTTTTAAATATGAAGTTGTATGATCACATTAACCTGAGCAACAGTCTAACCCACTGTATTTGTGCCCAAAAACCTGTTAGTTGGTATTTACAACTCAATATATTAAATGTTACATGTAAAGGATACATTTATGAACACAAAGTAGGCAGATGTATTTGTATATATAAATTTAAATATGAGGTTTGATTTTAAAATGAGAGCAAAACAATTATTTTAATCACTGGATGGAATAAACATGGATGTATATAGATCAGTAGTTACGGAACAGTAGTTACTTTTAACAACTATATGTGATAATGCATAAAATATGGCCATCCAGAGGAGAATGTCTTGGGTACAGAGCAGATACACCCAGATCAGGGCTCCAATCTATTACTGGGCACAAATTCACACACACAAACTATAGGGGCGATTTACAGCAGCCAATTTACCTTGAATCCATGTTTCAGGACTGTGGGAGAAAACTAGAGAACCTGGAGGAAACCCAGCAATACCCAGGAATAAATGAATGTTTGTTTGTTATAGAAGCCAATTTCTGCCACCAAGAAGAGAAAAAGGCAATGTATCTCAGAATTCTAACTTTTTATCTCAGAAAAACGTCAGAATTCTGAGATACTTTTGCCTATTCTACTCCTAGTGGCGGAAATGGGCATCTGTAGTTTGTCGACTTAATTCTGCACTTTTAAAACTAACCAACATTGGTTGTTTTGGAACACCTGATCCATCCCAGTCACTTCAAATCAGCAATAAGCACGATGAATCATCTTAAAATCAACATTAAGTTCTAACTGAGAAAAAAAATGAAGAACTGCTGACTCACATCATCCTTAAGATCCACTTCAACCCCAAAATTCAACAGAAAGTCTACAATATCTGCATGTCCAGCTGAACAGGCCCAGTGCAGGGCAGTTCTGTGATCCTGCAAACAGCAACACACATCATGATCAGTTTTATTGCAACACTAACTCAATGAACTCAGACTGCGGATGAAGCTGTCATGCGTTTAGTAAGCAGCCAATGAACTAAAACATTCTGCAAAAAAAGCTTGTAAACAGAGGCTCCCAGCACAAACCTGATCCCGCCTGTTTGCCTGACTCCTGTCAGAAAAAATGCATGATTTAAGTTGCTCAAATTTGCCGGTGTAGGCTAAATTACAAATTTCTAAATTGGACACCGAACCCTCCATAACAAAAAGACCCAAAATCGTGCTCTTGTTTTTATGTCGACGGAAGATACGGAATGGAACTTTTTCAAAATAAAAGCACATATTTCCCTACAGTCGCGGCTCTTCACAAATTTCGCAAATGACGCTGAGTCTATAGTTTCAGTAATATGTCTTATTAACTATCATTAAAAAAGCAAATTTGACTAAAACATCACAAATTGGTAGTGAAATAAAATAAATACAACCTCGAAGTACAGCAAATTTGAATGTTTTAATAATTTTGTACTTAGTTTAAAAAGCATTCGGTGCATTTTTGATTATCATTCAATCTATAAGTACATAAATATACACTTAATTAATTTACACTTTATTCCAACTTAATCTTTGAACTACACTTTACACGAGAACCGTATGATAGATTTAAACAGAGGAACTGTTGAGTTCTTAATGTAAGAACCCGGACTCATTTATGAAACGCACCGCACAGCGTTTCCTGTTTAAGTCGGAATTTGAATTGAATATAAAACACGCGTTTGTTGTTTGTTCGAGGTCCTGAACGAAGTTTGCAGCGGTTTAATCGAAAGTTTAATGAAACCGTGTTGGAATGAATCTAGTTGGTTCTCTCCAATGTAACTGTAATCGTTAAAACCGAGATTCTGAGGATCTTCACGATTTCTCGTTTTCATCTTCATCATGGCTTCAAATATTGTAAGCAACACAAATCTTCCTACGAATTTCACCCACATTGCGACTTTTCAAAAACTATTTAATCAGAAAAAGTTTCAGGTGATAATCAAAATAAGACTAAACCTGAGTTTAGATAGATCATTGTTCTTATGTGTAAAAGGATTCTAGGGTTAAATATAAATTGGTACCTAACTGCTAAAACCAGGTCCAAATAATTAAATTATTTAATACTTACACGTTTTGTGTTTACTGTACCAGTCTAATGGTTTCCTCCAATTATTGTCCATTTTAACAGTTCGACTTACTTTCAAAGCTGGACTTTGTAGTTCTACAATTATAGACTGTAGTCCATCAGTTTGTGGGCTACAGTACACACTGTGTATGTCCCTTTTTTCTGTTCTCTAATAGTCAGGACCCCAACAGTACCACCACCGCCTCATGCTACCCCTATGGTGAGAGAACTGACCAAATGCAAAAGTGACCAAAACATCAGCCAGAAAGGATGAGTACAGAGAAAACTGTGGTTGACTTGGAGTTACATTGTGCTGTTTAAGTGTTCCCTTTATTTTTTTAGAGCAGTGTTCATTATATTTATGTTGGGGTTTTTTTCGTTGGTAAAAGTCACTTTATTTAACTCACTAAAAAACAAAAAAACATCACCTAAATATGTTTCAGTAACACTGTACATAAATCCAGTTCATAATGCATTGTTAACCCATTTATAAAGCTTTTTAAAGTATTCATACTGCTTTATAGTACTTGTCATAAGCCTCTGTTAATGTCTATAGACGTACAAAACCACACGCCTTAAGAGTTACAAGAACATGCCATAAGGCTTTATAACACAAAGTGACATAATGCATTATAAATTATATATTTTAACTTTTTTATTGACTTTTTATAGAGACCAGTGACATAAAGCCTTATAATACTTGTACATATAATACATATAATGTTAAAACATCCAATGAATCAAAGATTAATATAAGTTCATATTATAATGCATTATGTTACTTTGTGTTATAAAGCCTTATGTCATATCGTTACAACAATTTAGATGTTGTAAATCATTATGTATATAAAGTTTTATAAATGCACTTATACAATAATGCATTATGACTACCGGATCAATCGCTCTAATTACTCTTTAGGTTTATATAAGAGTATATAAACCTCCGTAGGTTCCCGAACAGTTAGTGTGTCAACTGTTGAGGTAATCGAAACAACGGTTTGGATTTGTAAAGGAAGGGACACACGCTTTCTTCCATTTTTATAAGAATTTGCCCCATGTTGTGTTTTTGTTGTAGGACATCACTAGCTTGTTGCACACTATATATGAAGTGGTGGATGCTTCTGTAAATCATTCTCCCAGCAGCAGCAAAACTCTGCGAGTGAAACTTTCAGTCACGCCAGATGCCAGTCAAAGATGGAAGAATGGCACTCATAACACAGGTACAAAAGAAGTAGAGAACGCTGTGCTTAGACATGTCTTTCATGCAAACCATCTAGACCAAAATCCATGTATTTTGGCTATAAACAGAAATATGCTTCAATGCTCATTGTAAAACAAGTAGTTCCGGTTCTTAAATTTGATTGGCTGAGCTGTTTGTCCATTTATTAACTATAACGTACACCACTGACCGCTTCTCTTTATATCAATGCGTGATGTACAACACATTATTTACCTGACGTTGTGTAATTTGGCCAGTAGATGGCAGTTTTTGATCGTTAAAGAAACTGGAATCCTGTTACTCAGCGATCAGCGTTCATTTTAAAAACCAGGCTAGATGACGTGACATGGCGATTTTGCTTAGTTTGCTTTTAATAAACACATTTATAAAGCAATACTTGTTTTTTTTAATATAGTATGTTTGCAACCATTTTGTAAAAGCAAAAATGTACTCCAGAATGTGCATTATTGTGAATAAATCACGGAAAAAAGGGGTGTAACTGTATTCAGCTTCGCGTCATGCCGAACACCTCTTACCAGGATTTATTTACAATAATGCACACCTTCTTGTACTCTTTTGCCTTAATAAATAATCAACACTTTTGCTTTATTATTTATCTTGCTACACAGATTTAAAGGTACTCATTTTAAAAGAAATATTAACTGCAGGATAGTGTTCTGTGAGTCAAAATAGGGTTCTTTGCCATTCTGTGGGCACCACTTAATCCTGTACTAGGGTCATGGTGGGGTTCCCCATGCCCATCCGGGGGAGAATGTTTCGGATGCTAGGCAGATACCCCCAGGACAGGGTGCCAATCGATCGCTGTGTACACTTACTCACACAGCCACACACACACACTCTATGGGGCAATTTAGAGCATTCAATTTACATTAAACCCATGTTTTTGGACTGTGGGAGGAAACCCATACAAACAAGCGGAGAACATGGAAACTGGAACCGGGATCCTCAGCACCGAGAGGCGAACCTGCTAACCCCTAACTCAACGTGCCCCCCTCATCATTCCTTTTTGATCATTTTTTGATATTACCTTATATATGATCATATAATGTTTTAAATTTTACAAAATGCTTACGCATTGTGGGTCTTTGCACTTTTCTTATTCTGAAAGGCATGTTTTGGTATTCATCCATGTAGAGTTTCTAGTCAGCACTAAAAAAAGACCTGCTGCTTCACATACTCTTCCTCAGCAAACTCTTAAGGCCTGAATTTCTTGTTATCATAAAACATTACCAAACATCTCAATACCCAGAGAACCCAAAAGCTTTTTTTTTTGCATCAATTACTAGTTTTTCAAGTGTTTGTCAATGGCCCGGTCTAAAAATCTTTGTAATTTTATCAAAAATAAACTTTAAAAGCAACTTTAAGTTGTCCAAACACACACAACACATGCCTAATGACCAGAGAATATGTGGGAAAGTCATCTTGTGTACACATGTACATAGTTAAACTGAGCATGACATAAACCCAAGAGAACTAGCTTTATTTTTGAAGTAAATAAAAAAAAAAGATAAAAGAGTGTATTTGTTTGCGAGCTGTCATTTGTGCTGTTTATATGCAGTAAAAGAATGTGAATGGGTTTTGAAAACAGTGAAGTGGGTGTGTGTGTGAGAGAGAGAAGTGATTGAGAGAGAGTTTGGCTTTATTAAGCTCCTTAGTTAAAAATAGAATAAATAAACCATTGTTTTCTTTAAAAAAAAAAAAAAAACTTCAAAGTGGAATTCATGAAACAAAGCTCTGTTTCTTTCTTTGGTGGGTCTGACGGTGCGGGATGTGTGTGTGTGTGTGCGCACGCGTGGATGGGTGTATGTGTACATGCATGTGTGCATTGGTGGGGTGCTTTGCATTGTTCACTTTGATAATCTCTGCCTCTCGCTTGCATTCTTTTTCCTCTCTTTACATCCCATTGTCTTCCTGTCGCTTAAATTTTTTTTTTCCATTTCTAGATGCCCCACACCCCAGACTTAAAGGAGAAAGATGCTTTGAGGAGCCTAAGAATTCAGATAAAAAGTCCAGGGCTCTTTTGAGGTACAGTGGATCCATTTCTTCATCATCATCATCATTAGTATTATTGGTTTCCATAACATTCATGGTTTATAGGCAACAGTTCTTTATATTCTAAAGTTCTATCTACGGCCCAGAAAACTTCAACACTACCTTGTATTCTGTCATCCCTTTTTATTGGTCAGTCCATCATAACATTTAGGAACAATTACAGCTCATTATCCCTCTTCATAATCCTAATCTTACCTGATTATTTCTTTATTTCAAACCACAAGCGTTATAGAACTCTTTTATAAGTGTGTTGGATACGAATATAAGCACAGCTACTACAGATGTACCAACATTCTAACTCCAATGGACCCCGCTGCCCTGGATCCCTGTAGACTCCTCATAGTAATGACCATACAAGTCGGCATGGCTGTGTTTTTCCTTCTCAGGTTCATAAAGTAATTCTTTGACACGTTAGGAAGCCATTGAACGGCTGTTTGGAGTGTTTTTGGCTAAGTTGGAATGTCCTTTGTGAGTTGGGCTTTTTTATTTAACATTGGTGGCTGACTTTTTTCGAACTCTGTTTCCATTAAATGGGCAAACATTTCCAAGGACACTCTCCAGAATCTTGTGGGAATACCTTCCCAGAAGAGTAAAGTGTGTTAAAACTGTAAAACCTGTATTTTCATTCCAAGATGAAATGGCCAGCTTGGTATTTTTGGCCATAAAGTGTACATAAGTAAATCACTGTTGCAGGAACCAATAGGAACTCGTTAAGCAGCAGTGTCTCGCAGTGTGGGATTCCCAAATTCCTATTGTTTCCTGCAACTGTGATTTACTTCTATTTGTTTGAATGGTAGCCCAGTTGCTCTTATTTTTATCTAAATAACTGGTTTGTTATTTAGATAAACAATACTTTGCGTACATTCAAGTTTGTAAAGCAAGATTAATTTTAGCAATAGCTTCACGTAGTTACACATCTTGAATTCTGGGTAAAAAAACAAAAATACAGGTCATATTTACATGTGAATCTCTTATTGTTGTAGACGTCATCACAGTGACCACCATACACAACAGGGCTGCCAGAGACACTGTGTAGATGAGAACTTGGAGAGAAGAAACCATTACTTGGACTTGGCTGGCATTGAGAACTACTCCTCACGCTTTGGAACAGGTCAGCCAAAACCCCGCAGTTGTTCAAGTGAGATCACAGGTCATATTAAAAACTCATCAGTTTAAGCTTTCCCCACAGAGTCTGATCTCAGAACTGCACATTCATGAGAATGGTGTGTTTCACTGGTTTATGTAGATCAGACATGGCAGTGCTGCTGAACAGCTTTATGTCCCTGCTGCAATGAGACTAAGACACCAACAAAGATGTCTCGAAATCAAAATCCTTTAAGCAACACCCTGTACAGTTTATGACTTTTATTTATCCTTAAAATACATTCATTCATTATCTCCCACTTAATCCTCTACCATGTTTGTGGGGAGAACTTTTTTAGCCACTGGGCAGATACACACAGTATAGTGCACCAATCAATTAAGGGGCACCACACACACTATACACTGCTCAAAAAAATAAACTCAAAAATGTAAAATCAAATGACAGGCTGATCCAACTTCAGTGGAAATTTCTCAAGACACATTCAAATTAGGCTCAGTAGTGTGTGTGGCCTCCACGTGCCTGTATAATCTCCCTACAACGCCTGGGCATGCTCCTGATGAGGCGG
>JAOUQT010299725.1:0-16238 GCA_025769995.1 Xyliphius kryptos | reverse complement strand
TCTACCTATCTAAACCTCTTTGTTTTTTATTTTGTTCGTTTGCTCGGTGTGTGCTCTGATTCCAGGTTCCAGCTCCCATCCTGGTGCCTCATCATATCCATCAGCATCCCCTGCTCCTCCTGCACTCACCTGCCTCTGCCTTGCTTAATTTCAATAAAACCCTCTATTGTTCTCGCATCTACGTCTCCAGTCTACTCATTCATACCAGATTGTGACACAGTCTTTGTCATTCTATGTCATATTTTGTGCATTTTGTAAGTATGTGCTCAATAGTTGTGCTCAACACTTGTGTGTTTTGTCTGTTCGGATCTTCCTCCAGTTAATGGTTTTGGTTGTACTTGGATATTTGGGTGGAAGTTGTAGAGCATGTTCTGCATTTGCTTTTCTGGTTTAGGTAAGGGGATGATGATTGCCTCTCTCCATTGCTCTAGGAATTCGCCAGTAGACCAAATTTGGTTAAAAATGTTTAATAATAGTGTTTAGTGATTAGAAGAAGCAGCTTTATCATTTCAGAGTGTATTTCATCTGGTCGAGTTGCTGTGTTATGGGCTTTATTTTATGGCTATTCGGAGTTTTTCACGTGTAAAGTCCTGGTTGTAAGGTTCTGAATTATCGGTGTCACGTACGGGTGATGCCCCAGTTGAAAAGGACAAAGTCCCAGGCCGTAGATGGTGGGAAAATACCCTTTCAAAAGCTATACCCTTTCAAAAGCTGTTGCTAGTCATTCCAAAATCTCTTCTTCACGTGTTGCTTTAGAAGGTGGAGTCATGGTTGATTTCCTTTAACTTTTATTTTTTTGTTAGTAAATTCCAGATTTTTGTGGTGAGAGTACATGATGTGATGATATTTACAAAATACTTTCAGCTTTGTTTCTTGCTTTCGTTCATGGTTCTTTGGGCCCTAGCCCTAGCTACCTTCAGTTTGTATAGGTTTTAGGTTGTCAATTAAAGGCTTTTTCTGCATGTTTGCATTGTTTCCATCAAACCAGGGGTTTAGTTTTTTTTTTCGGTCCGGGTCTTGATCGTGGAATGGTTTGCTGTGCTATTTCTTTAAGTATGTCAGTGAACCATCTAATTGGATTCTTAATGTTTTTTGGTGTTTTACTTAGTTTTTATACACAGTTCTTGGAATGTGTGCCAGTCAGCTTTTTCTAGTCTCCATAGTTGTATTGTTTGTGTTGACTGATCTGTCACTTGGGGTTATAAAAATTGGAAAGTGGTCATTTCCGCATAGATCGTCCCTAACTCTACAGTAAAAATCCAAAAGCAGGTAAGGGTTACATCTTGCAAGGTCAATAATGAGGTTTCCTGTCCTGGGTGAAGGTATGTATATGCCTCCTTGTTCATTATGCAGAGTCTGTGATTGTTTATAAACTCTTCATTTCCATTTCCATTTGCATTCATGTTTTGGCTCCCCCAAATAGGGTAATGTCAAATAGGGTATTCTACTTGTCAAGTTCTGCACCAGGCAGGGAGTATGTTAGTGGGATGTAGACATTGCACATGGTTATTGTCTTTTTGGTCATATTGGACATAATTTCAACATATTCCATTCCATCCAGGTCTCCACAACAAAATACTCCCTTACTGCTGTTCATTAAGTATTGCGGAAATACATTTGCCTTGATTTCCACAAATTTGTTTATTAAGTTTTCAGCATTTTTTGTTACATTCTACTAATATTTGCCCTAATCTCAACTTTTTTATGTCTTTTACGGTTTCTGCAATTTCCATGATGCCTTTTGTATTGCAAAAGGAGATAGCTTTGTCAGGGATTAATCTGCTTGCAAAGATTCTATGGTGATACATTTTTTGCCGGTTTTTCACTATAGCAAAATTTGTTCCAATATCAAAGACTAGGTAATATTCTGTCAGGAGCGCTTGGCGCTCATTAAGTGTTTTGTTTACTTTTCAGTTAATTAACTCATATGTTTCCCGGTTTAGTTCATTAACTGTTCTGTTTTGTTATTGGTTTGTAGGTTGTCACGTGACAGGGACCTTTGTTTTATATTCTCTCAGTTTCTGTATGTCCCTGTCTTTAATCATTTTATGTCACTGGTGTCGGATCACTGTATTTTTGTACTTCGTGTTTTGGCCATTTTGCAATAAATGCCACATGCTCCAACCTGGCTCTTCCCTGCTCAGAGAGCGCTTTTTCAGGTTCCTGCGCGCACCGTAACATTATCAAGGACCAGCATGTATTGGAGCCAGTTGTGCCAGGTGAGGTATTCTTTTTCTTTTTTCTGTAAGTCGGGTTAGTAATGGCGGCCCCATGGTGGTGAAATGAGGTGATCGTTGATCGCTTTGAGGGGGATTCAGAGTAAGATTTCACTTCCGAGGATGAATAGCTCGAATACTTTCTCAGTGGTCACATCCGCCCTCATCCCACCCTCCTAATGTCACCCGGGTAAATTCCCAATTGCGACACCACGAAGCTCAGCTCCTGTTGCGACACCGCACCGCACGACGGAGGGGCGAAGCCCTCAAAGCCGTCCTGCTCATCGGCTGCTGGAGAGGCGGAGCCCTCAAGGCCGACATGCTCGTCACCCGCTGGAGAGGCGGTGCCCTCAACACCACACTGTTCGTCACCCACCAGAGAGGCGGAGCCCTAAGGGTCGTCCTCTTCATCGCCCGCAGGAGAGTCGGGTTTTGCTTCTCGTCCGCGTCCTGCCCTCCATTGCGTCCTCCTGCGTCAAACGCTTTAAAAAAAGGGGGAGGCCGATATGTCAGGAACGCTCAGCGCCCCTTACCCATTTTGTTTAATTTTTAATTAATTCATGTTTAATAACTCATATGTTCCTCGGTTTCGTCCCAGTTTAGATAATTAACTGTTCTGTTTTGTTACTGGTTTGTCAGTTGTCATGTGACAGGGACTTATGTGTTATATTCTCTCAGTTTCCGTATGTCCCTGTCCATGATCATTTGATGTTACACGTGTTTTTGTTCTTTGTGTTTTGGCCATTTCGCCATATGCTCCGAACTGGCAACCTGGCTCTTTTCTGCTCAGCGAGTGTTTGCTCAGGTTCCGGCGCGCACCCGTAACAATTTTCAATCATTAAATCAAAATAATAGGTGCTCACAAAATAACAAAGATGCAGTACAGGATACAAGACATCCAAAAGAGCTGATGTGGGTGAAATTTGTGGACTGACCATTGGGGGCGCTATTTATTTAAAAACAAAAGAAGAAGAAAAAAGCAACAGCATTTCCACATGTTGTTGTTGGCTGTCAAAAATGACCATCATAAAATCTCAAAAGAAAAGTATTTTCTTTCTTGAAGCATGGACAAAGAAAAATACGCCTTCATCCCCCCATTTTTTTAATGCAAATCCCACATTCCTGATCTGTAACGAGGGTGTCTCTGCAATATTAAATGGCACCATGAAACAAAGCATGCTTATATGGATGCAAGGATGTCTGGTCTGTCTGAAAGAAGTCGTGTTTTAAATTTCATAATAATATGATGCTGTTTCCTTTGTTTGAAAAACAACACATGTTTTAAGCCACTCCAAAAAGAGAAAAGAAACTTAATTAAAATGCTGACCACTATGGAAAGGGTATAGTTTTCCAGTTAAATGTGATGTGATGAGCACAGTGCAGCTGAAAGCAAGCTTAAAGAGAAAAAGCATCTCTGCTTCTATTGTCAAAAAAAAGGCAGCCATAGTGAAGTCAATTAAAAAAATGCAGAATTAAAAACTTCATTACTGCTGAAAGAAGAAATAATTGAATGAGAAGGCATTTCTTTAAAAATACACCGCTGTGACAAAGACTTGCGCTAATCTGTTATCTCTATTTATTGAAATAAAAAAGGTAAGTCCTTTACATGTACATCAGATCTGTGTTTGTGCTGCAGTTTATCTGACATAATGGGTGCAGCTTTCTCACATGTAAAACGTGCCCAAAATTGAGGATGTGAGAAAAGTTTAAAATATGTTAAAAACATTAATAAATGTGACATTAAATGAGTGCATGTGTATCGCTTATTAATATTCATGCTTTTATTACTAATTATTAATATAACTGATTCTATTAGACTTCTACTTTCCTGTCTCCTGCTTTATCTTCATTGTAATCCATGTGTTCAGCATTATGAGGTGCACCAAGTAGGGGATTACACAGAATTTGGTACATTTTAAAGCATGTATATAGTTTACAAAAATATAGTTTTTGGTTCTTGTTTGCATAGTTTTCTTCTACCTAGTAGTACAGAAAATCTCATTAACCATCTGTTTGTTAATTAATTATTTTGGTCTACTTTGGGCTTGGTAGGCAAGACCTTCAGCTTGCATTTTCTGAATGCGCATTGCTTTCAGAATTTGATGACATTCTTACCCTTTACTAGTGTAGTGCTCTACACTTCACGATCAACCCACATCTGTGTTTAATATTTAGAGAGGCGGTTGTATCCATGACTTGTTTTTCCATTTTACTCACGCATTGCAAATTCTCAATTTCAGGTGTTACTCGCCTATCCCCACTAATATTTAGCAAACAATCATGACAGCATCTGTGTAGGTGGCTTTTTAGTTTTTTTCTAATCACGATGCCATGCATCTGTGTTCCCCCAGCTGTGCTTACTATTATTGTGCTGGAGTAGTGCGCAGTGGGTCTGCCTAGTGATGACTGTCGCCTGGTGATTCCAATTCACCGAGGCAAAAATTTTTCATTCACCACTGCTAAATGATGGAACAAGCTTCCCAACACTATCCTGAGTGACTCAGTAAGGCTTAAAACATACCTTTTCCACAGTCGCTTGCTATAAAAATAAAAATAAAAAATAAAGCCAGATGGAGTAATTCACAGGGTTGATGGAAATAGTGTAGCTGTTTTTTTTCTAAACTACTGACTTGGGATGTTATCTCATTTGTTAATTGCTTTGGATAAAAGCGTCTGCTAAATGACTAAATGCAAATGTAATGTAAATGAAGGGAGTAAAGATCAAGGGTCATGAAGTTGGCTGGATGCTAGATGGTCGTAAGCTGCACTCGCTCACCTCCGTTTTAGCATCAAAGTAACAGCCCCTGCAGCTGGTCCTCTAAACAGCCTGGATGTACTAGTGCCCTGGTGTCTCCGCACAGTTGGTGCAGAAACTCACTGACCATCTCTTGCCTTTTTTAAGTAGTTTTCATGCGGGGTTCACATGCTCTTGTGAGTAAACCTCTGTGCACGAGAGTAGCCCCACCCAAGGAAAGGTATGATTTGTAGGGATCATGTGCCATCTGAGGCATTGCTTTATGCTATGTGTGGTAGGTAAGATGTGCAAGTGCCCCAGAGTATTTAAATTTTATTTTATTTTTATATATTTCGTTAAATAGTTTATAATAGTACATTTCTGTCTTAATGTAATAATATTGATTAATCATTCCATACACATTACAGAGATTATTCCTTTCATAAGGTCCTGCAGTCTTCTATAACCTTTTCCTGATCGTGGTTTTTAATTATTTGACTTTTTTTAACAGTGATCAGCAGCTGCTATAGCAAAGTCATGACTGCTGAAAAATTATTTATAATGCTGAATTCTGTCAAGAGAGCATAATTTCAACATAATTTCAAAGGGCTGAGAGCTTCTAACCCGAGATCTTACTCTGTTAATGTGCTAAAATATTTACATTGTGTTACAGCATCAAAAAGAAATATTTTAGTTTTAAAAATATTCTTCTTATGTTATTTAATTTATTATTGTGTTATATTGTTTAAAACAAATGTATTAAGTAAAAAGAGAAAAGCCGTAGAAAGTAAAGTTGTGATTTCCTGTAATTTGAGAGTAAAAGTGCACCACTTTAAGGCCACTCATGACTTCCTGTTTGTGCAGAGCGCTGCGCTGAAAACTGGTAAGTGTGTAATTTACTGTGCATGGCTTTAAAGAGCATGGCTGTTATCATTAGTCATAGTGAAAGTAACACACACACATTTTTTATAAAAATTTGTATATAAATGCTGAATAGTTCAGTATACAAATAAAACAGATTAATAACCTCAGATGTGTGCTAGAATACTTTTACAAACACCTTTCGGTTGCTGTTCACTGCTTCATTGCCAGATTAAAAAAAACATGAAAAAAGAGGAAGAAGAAATTACTTAATTCAATGATCTGTATAAAAAAGAGCCTGCACTCAAGGACTGGGTATTCTAATCGCTAAGATTTAAGGTAAGAGGCATCAGTATGTTTATTATTATTATTATTATTGCATCGTCTAAATCTGTCATGAAATCAAAAGCACAGATAACTGAAATTCATTCTGCACAATGTTAAAAGCAATGACATGGAACTGCTTCAGACACTAACATTCACCTGCGTAGAATTATCTCAATGTTTTTCTAGGTTAAAGGTTAAAGAGGGACAATGCAGTTATCCTGCTGTTTACTGTGGTTCTACTGTTTCTGGTTTAAAGGTATGTAGAAATGTTATAGTTATTCACACAGATGTTAGAGTATTCCAACACAATATGACTATACGAAACCTTTTTTTAGAGTTCAGTAACCACAACTTCATCTGTACCAACCACATTTCTGTCAGAAACATCTGCGAAATATTAAAGAATTAATAACCAAAAGAACCTTCAGAAAACAGACTAATGTTAAAGAGACGTTCTTATTAATACAGAATGGTGCCATAATTAGTGATTGACTTCATTCCCAGATCCTGAACAATATTTATCTTCATAAGGTTAAACACATCAAAATAACTTACAACATTTTAATGACATTTGCTATTTAATGTCTTAAATTTACACATGAAACTCGTGAATAAAGTCATAACACATCACTTTATAACTTTTATGCACCGGCACCTCGATTACACAAAATAGAAAAAGTTCAGAGTGGTCCTATCCACATAAAACCTAAAACTTTCCAGCTTTCTAACCACTTATCCACCCCAATGCCACTATATATAACCATAAATACAAATTTGTTAATCCTGGAATTGTTTAAAGTACGATGCACCATATTGTCTTTTTAAACTCTGACAGAGGTAATGCAGACAGCAGTATCAGGAAACATTCATAAACCTAAGTGTTTTAATTGTGTTTTAGTGGCTCTTCTGAAAGGGGATTCATGGACAGTTGATGTTCCTGACACAGTGGTGGGTCTAACAGGCTCATGTCTGACAATTCCCTGTAAGTTCAGCTACCCTGGTGAAGACAGGAGAACTTTACAGCACACTGGAATGTGGTTAACAGATTTTGATGAGAAGGTCTATCATTCGGATGCCACCGTTATTAACAGCAAGTTTAGGGAGCGTACCAGCCTGGTGGGTGACCTCCGAGATAGAGACTGTTCTTTAAAAATCACCTCTCTGCAACACAGTGATAAAGGCAAGCTCACTTTCCGGATCGAGATTAAAGATTTTAACAATTTCTCATACCTTCAAAGTAAAGTGTCTGTTACTACAGAAGGTAAGTGTTTTTGATTGATTGAAGTGTGAAAATTGTATTTATTTTATTATCCTATTTTTACTTCTCTACTGGATTATAACCAATGAACCAGGAATTTTACATGTTCTCCTAAGTATTAACAAAAGTCAGAACAGTATTCTGATAGTAGGTGAAACTGCAAAGAAGCTGACATCCTGACCAAAATGTTTCCCACCTTTCTCTAAATGCTGGGATATGTGCTAACAGTCTGTGAATCACATTGTAAAATTATAATGTCTATTTTAAATGCAGATACTCCGCCCAGACCTGTGCTGTCAGTGGAAGGGGACATGCACCCAGGGAAGCAGGTGAATATCACCTGCTCAGTGATTTACACCTGTTTAAGTAACCCTGCCACCATCACCTGGAACCATGAAGGAACAGTAAACGTACAATCTCTAAGAGAATCAAAGACAGAGTGGAAAACTAAGTCATCTCTGAGCTTTACTTTGATTAAATTAGACAACAACAAAGAAATCAGTTGCAAAGCTGTGTTTCACGGAGGCCTAAACACAAAAAGCACAACAACTTTAAATGTTAAATGTAGGTACAATTCTGCATACAGTCCATAATATTTAACTTAAACCTCAACCAGTATTTAACCCAAAACATGATCCTTAATAAGGTTATGCCTCAATACTTAATTTGATTAAATCAAGAGTGGATATTTTTTAGCAATAATATTGCTGCTTCAACTTTTGATTCAAAATAAGCAAAATGATGAGCTCTCAAGTGAACAAACACATTACATTTATTTGTTTAAACTAGTTTAAGTATTGGGTTGCCTAAAGGTTGGACTTTGCAAGACGTGCTGTAACATGGCTGACTGTATGCACTGGGCCAAAATCAAGTTAAAATACCCTGATCAAAATATCTGTAAATAAGTGCACAGTGGCAGAGCTGCATTGTGACTACAAATATTACTGTCAAATGAAACTGCTGGTGTTTATTTCATATGAACGTTAATAAAACTGTTGACGTATATCTTTTTTAGATGTACCTGAAAATGTTCAGGTAATCACTTCAGACACAGTGATTGAGGGAGGGTCACTGGAAATGTCCTGCTCCGGTGACGGTAACCCTCGTCCTCACGCATACCAGTGGTTCACACCAAATGGGACTTTAATGGCAAAAGGACAGAACTACACCATGATGAATATATCCAGGCTTGCAGGACCCGTGTACTGCACCGCCACTAACACAGAGGGAGAAAACAAATCCAATCTGAAACACCTCAACATCATTTGTGAGTAAACTTTTAAAAGCAGTTAGTCTGGAACCTTAAGTCTCAGTTGATATCAGTGTTGTACCTGCTACATGTGTTATCTAATCTACTGTAGATTGTCTGTCAGTTTGAACCAGATTCCTATACATTTTTCTCAGTGAGGCCATTAACTGTCACCATTTTGAGGTCTAAAGCCTGTGTAAAAATCATCCCACATTATCAGTTATAGCTCATCTGGCACCATCAGTCATGCCACAGCCAAAATCACATTGATTTGTAAATTACCATTACATTAAATTTAGCAGACGGTTTTATCCAAAACGGAGCGGTATAACGGTACACAACATTAACAGTTCCCTTTCATCATTTCGTTTCGAGATCCACCTATGGGGAGGGGCATCTGGTCCTGACCTTGCAGAAGCATCCAATTGCACCAAGTCTGGCTTGGCAGATGGTCTCCACACCCCCTTCCAGCATCTATATAAGGACGGGGGTGTCCCCACAATGCTCAGTCAGAAATGGAAAAGACCGGCCTGATGCTCATCCGCGGGGAGAAGTAAGTCCACTTTTCCGTGCCGACAGCCCACTGAGCACAGACACGAGCAGCCCTCCCTCTCCTAAGAGGAGGAAACTTACTCTGGCGGGTCATCAACCTCTCAGTCAGCTCATGGGTGCCCCCCCTCCACACAGTGGAGCCGTGCCACCCCATTTCAGCAGCTCTCCACAGCTCTCCAGCTCTAAACATCAGGCTAGAAAAGGTTGCAGTGATTCAAAGTGCTGTTGGCTGAAGGCTTTTTGGCAGAGATCAGCCATTTTGCAGCAGGTCCTCTGGGTTGTGGTCTTCAATTCCAGATTTGTTTGCAGAACTGATAGTTGCTCTGAGATTGATTCCAAGTCGCGATTAATTACAGTCTGAGTACTAAAAAGCTCGGCCCAACCTGTCAATTATATCGAGTAGCTTCCATAGACGATTTCAAGTGACCCAACTCTTTTAATCTCCCGATACACCAGTGAAGCACCCAATCTATTAGCACAATCCCCGTGCTTAGAAGTCAGAATAGGTAAACATATTTCACATCCTGGATCAAAATTGGAGCCAGACATACGATATTCCACCTTCCAAATGCGTCCATCGTATATCCAGCTGCAGAGCGATCCATCAAGACAGGCAGGTTCCCCCAAAACCCGTCTTCCCATTGAAAAGAGAGTGATCCATTCCCACACTTCTCCTCTGTACTCAAAGCAAGTGTACATTCTTTGTCTTCCTCTATCACTAATATTATCTATTCTAGTCTTTTGTCTGGCTCAGTTCCTGCTGCCCTTAAAGACATCAGTTACTTCACCAATTTTGAAAAAGCCTGGTTCTGACCCCCATGATTTTAGACCCATTTGTAAATTACCTTTTCTATCAAACCGTCTTAAAAAAATTATTTTTACTCAGGTTCCCCAGTATTTATCAGATAACAACATGTATGAAAAATTTTAGCCAGAATTATGTCTTCTCCATAGCACTGAGAAAGCTCTGCTTAAAATAACTAATGATCTATTAATGGCTTCTGACTCTGGATTATTAAGCATTCTCATCCTACTCGACTTAGCAGCTGTTGATACAGTTTCTTACTAGTAGTACGTTATCTGACAGCTTATATCAAAAGTTTGATTGATTGACATCATAAGGCGGGACATCCTGTTTTAGGGCGGGACATCCGGGGCTGTACTAGCCCTGAATCCCCTCCTAGAAGGCGTGTTGTCATTTTCAACGTCCCCCCTACCGAGCCCTCTCCATCTTCCTTTTTTAATTTACAAGTACTTTTCGGAAATTAGGATATGTGTGTAATAAATAAACGTGTTTTTTTAATGTTATATCATGAAACTTTCTCTTAAGTGTTGACTTGTTTTGTGTAATGAATAACCAGTACTGTTTTTATAAACAGTGCTAACCCTATGTTAAACATTTCTGTATTCAGTATTTCCTTTATTTTACATTTAACTAATAAATGGGCCATGGTAAATGTTTAATATATATATATGTATATAAATATATAAATGAGTGTTAAACACAAAACTGTTTTGAAAAAAGTTACACTTACATTTATTTTTAGGGCAAATGCATTTTAAACTATGACTATTTTATAAAACAGACCGCTCTTAGTTTGCGACCTCTAGGCAACTCTTTCCCATCATTTGTGAGTCTAAATTGACGCTTGGTGTTTAACGCATCCCCCAGCCGGATTGTGTGGACTGTGGTTTGCAACGCTGCGTCGCAGCTCTGAACCCCGTTGCTCTGTCTTCTTGTGTCGCAGAGTGTCTGACACAATAAATATCTTTTTTTTTCTTAGTTTGTACTTTACATTATTTGCTGGGTTAAAGCATTGTAAATGTCATTAATTACTATGAATATTGATTATTCAACAACTTTATTTAATAATTCAGTCCCTTGTACAATTTAAAAAGTTTAGAAATGAAAAAGTTCAAAGGATTCTAGAAAGCACAACCTTAATGAGACCATGTCAACACACCACCCATAGCCTGGCATACCCACGCCACCACACCTTACCTTACTTTGCTAAAAACTGTAACCCACAGCTCACTTTTTTAATATTCTGACAAAGTCTGCATTTATCATGGTTTTATTATTCTATAGTGTCACACAGAGGGTTCTGAACGTCTTATATTCTGTACATGCAAACTTTTAGTTTACTCTTAAATTTGATAAAATAAATATTAATATTGTGGTTATTTGATGGTTGTTTTTTATAGTACAGCAATATTTTACATGCTCCTAATTTATGTTAAACAATGTTATACTAAATACAATAACAATGTTATGTTAAATTAAATGTTTTTTAGCTTAGTTTTTTTTTCTACATTAAAACCATAAACAAAATTAGGGCCTGTGTAAAAATGGTTTGATGGGGGTTAGAATGACACTATTTAAATCTAAATGGAGAATGAACAGTAAAAAAGATAAATCTATTAAAAAAAAAAATTTGAAAATCAGTTAAAAAGATAAATCTATTTTTATAAAATAGGCCTGTGTTTCAAACACGCTTTACAATACACATTTTGAAGTTAGCATTTGTGGTGTTTGTGACAATGGAAAGGTAGGAACAGACACATTTTTGACTCAGGAGTGTGGTCTGTTTTAACAAAGGTTCACCATTTAAAAACCTGACAAAATCTGTGAAACAAGGTAAAGTCTATTACACCATTGCAGTGAGGCTGGGGGCATCATAAAACTGACATCTGGTCAGCATTGTATGGAAACTATGGTTTGCAGTTGGCCTAAAACATCTTTTTCATTGTAACATTTTAAGCACGCGTCAACATTTACAACGGTTGGGAAAACAACACATTTTACTTTTTTAAAAGATTACTCATTTGTATAAGACTGTTTTGAAAACATGTTTGGTAACATTCCAACCGCTAACATTTTGTATATGTTTCTAACAAATGTTTAAAAAGATAAAAAAAAACATTTTCCTAAAAGACCTTGCTTAATGTGGAGTTGGATTTCCATAATAATGACAAGTTTTTATTTTTGTATCTGTATATTAAATTAGCAAACAACAGGGTTTGTTTGTCTTTCATTTGTTTATCTCTCAAGTGGTTTGAAAATATTGTAAAACCCCACCACAATCTGATGTGGAGGTGTGTGAGGCGATAGAAGCATGAAGTGTGAATTCAGCCACACAGCTAAAGGTGATAGTAGACAACAGGTTACAAAGAGTGGTCTTTTTTTTATAAATTAGCTTTGTTTTAAAAATGTTTGTAAAGTGTTTGATATGTTAACACAAAACATTAGTACAATATTTAGGGTTATGTTAACTTAAGTGAAACATCAAATATTTTTATGTGCATGTATATTTTAAACATTTGCAATGCCTAATATAATTTAAAGGTTGTTGGTAAAATAAATGTAAAATAGAGGAGAGACACAAAGAGTCTAAATAAAGAAATGTTTGACATCGGTTTAACACCGTTCATAAAAACAGAACTTCCGAACATTTCTGTATTAAAATAAATATGTAAAATAAACAGGTCTGGTCAAACATTGATGTTTTATATTATTAACTTACAAAAAACAATGGTTTTGATGAAATATTTTTCATAGCAAAAGTCTCTCATGGTCAACGCAGCATTGCAAACCACAGTCCACACAATCCGACTGGGGGATGCGTTACACACCAAGCGTGAATTTAGACACACAAATGCCGGGAAAGAGTTGCCTACAGGTCACAAACTAAGAGCAAACTTTTTTCTGTAAATCAATTAAAACAGAGTGAATCAAAACTAAAAAAAAATTATAGAATACAGTGAAGCACATGTGCCCTTTTCCCATATCACAAGACTGAATTGATATTATCCAGAATTGTAAATTTATTAAGACATTGAAAATTAATTATATGCAAAAAAAAATGGCCTTTATCTTTATTTTTTTAATCTCCATTTAAGTTCTTTCTCTGAAATGTTCGGATTCCTGGTTTGAATCCCGATCCGGGCATCTCTTCCTGATTTTTGTCTGCCTCCCTAATCTTTATCATCTCAATATTAATAACAACATTTTCTAATTTTACACTGTTCAATTTTAAACATCTTTAAACTGACTCTCATTAGATGCTCCGGAGATTACAGAGAGCTCCATGTGCACCCTGAAGGAAACAAGAGTGAGGTGTCTGTGTGTAGTGGACTCTCACCCACCCAGTGACATCAAGATGTTCGGTGGAGGTACATCATCAATAGAGTTAAAAATCACCAAGCTGGAGAAGCATGGCACCCTCACTATAGGGACTGTGGAAATGGAACAGACTCCTTATAGCACTGTGCACTGCCAGGCTTCTAACGGAATAGGAAATTCCACTCTAATGTTCTCAGTGCCACAGAAACCTTTTCTAATTCACAGTAAGTTACATTCATGATTAAAATCCACTGAACATTTGCTCTTTTGCTCAAAATTCTTTATTTGTCTCTCAAAAGTAAATATTAAATCAGTTTCAATGAACATGCCTGTTCCATTAGAATGACAAGGCAAACCAATTGCTTAGTCATGTTGTCAATATGACAGCATGCTTTGAAGGGATGTTCTGATGTAATTTATGGTTGAAATTTTAATAATTTTTTTTTGTAAATTTCAATAGACCTGAGAAATGTACCAAAGCGACTGAGAAAAACTTTAAATTAAATTTTAAAGTGTATGTAAACTGTTTGTATTTTTTTGCCTAAATGTACATACATTTACAAATTAATACATAGATTATACAGTAATAGTACTATAGTCTATACCTATAAATGCCAAAGCCCTTACTGACTCATCAATAAGTCTCCCACTTCCAGAGCACACATAAAGCACTTCTAACCTTCCGACGTTCGATGGTTAGTTCAAAATTACCATCGGACATAAGTTCTGTGTCAAACCGGGGTCCTCCCGGAGTACCTAAAAGGCTGAAACTGTGATTCCATTCGTTTTTCCAAGGGCATGGTAGGGATTCTCGCTTTACTATGTTGGATTGTTTATTTGCTATCGCCGTCGAACACAATACAATGGGGTCTTTGCAAGTACAACTGAATGCCTTTTATTGTCACTATACACAGTACAATGAGATTAAAAGCTTCTATATTTTCAGTTTTTGTCAAATTTGAAGTAACAATGGTTTTGTACAGGTATAGATAGTGAAATGGCAGTGTACACTATTATGGATTTACATTGGTAAAAATAGTAAAACATTATATTCACACGGAGAGCCCGGTGGTGTCGCTATATCACTGTTATGCGTGTGGGGCGGCATGGTGGCTTAGTAGTTAGCACTGGGGATTCCCGGTTCAAATCCCAATCTGGGTGGAGTTTCCATGTTCTCCCCGTGTCTGCGTGGGTTTCCTTCGAGTTCTCCGGTTTCCTCCCACATCCCAAAAAGATGGATTCAAGGTTAATTGAATGCTCTAAATTGCTCTGTATAGTGTGTGTATGTGTGTGTACCCAGCGATGGATTGGCACCCTGTCCTGGGTGGGGGAACCCCCCCCCGGCGACCCTCATAAAGGAATAAGCGGAAGACAATGAATGAATGAATGTTATGCGTGTGATGAAAGGCACTCTAAATAGGTCACTGGTACTGATATCCAATGTCCAAAGGGTTCTGATGGGTGTAATGCATGATCGCAGAACAGGTAGTGCACACCCGGATGAGAAAGACGCACAAAAACGACAAAAAAGAGCACTGAACAGGAGAGCCGTAAACCGCTGCAACCATGTGTGCCTTCAAACCTGCCGCTATTTTTAAACCTAGAAACCACCGTCATTCCTTATCATGTCCTTGGAAAACCTGCTGATGAATTCACGTGAGAAAGCAACCGCGTGGACACCGTAGTCACAACTCACACTATATACATTCCAAATATTCATTTCTGACATTTAATTGCCTCAAACCTTACTATGTCATAAAACATTCATTTTATGTATTCTATATAAACTCCAAAGCCATCACTCATTCAAAAACAATTGCCTTTGAACTTTAACGTTGTTAACCTAATGTATATTATGTTAAGTGTTTGGGCCTTTATGCTTGTGTGTTTCGTTTTGTCCCGATGGGCTAAAAAAAAAATGTGATTAAATTTTTCATTCTGACACTTTCTGGTCACTATTGTCTCCTAGCTCCCTCAAGTGGTTTTGTTGAGACTTGCATCAAAAGCAAGACGTGGTTTAAAAAATAATTTTTCAAAAACCTGAAAGGCTGGTAGAACCATCAGCATTACCCTATAACCTAACTATGTGATTATTCATGACTCTCTAGGTTCACTTCTGTACATTTTGATTACTGTAGCTGTGTTGGTTGTGATCCTCATCATCCTCTCAGTTTGGATAGTAAAAACGTGGTATGAATCACATATTCTCTTGAAATGACTTAAAATAAGTTAATAATCCATTGATTTGTGTATTCAATATATAATTTATTTTTAATTGAAGCAAAAGACCCCAATCTGCTGGGATTCACGTTCAGAGGCCTGACATTACTGCACCAACTGAAAGTGATGCTGAAGAATTTGTGTTGTTCGTATCTCTTTCTCAGTTGTATTATTGATCTGCTCATGACTACGTAATGTGTAGTGATGATGATTTACTGAAATACAGTTAATACAGTTAAAATGCAGTGTTCTTACATGAGATGATGATGTCATCTCTTTATTTGCAGAAACAACAAAAGTCTCTGCACTGAATATGATGGAGGTCAGAATGTGTACGGCAACATAAAGGTATGTACTTCACATAAATGTATTTTGCAGCAGCTATTAGAAGTTATTTTAAAAATAGAACGGGGGGGGGGGGGAGATCTAGCTGATAATGTCTGCCACCAACAGTGGACAGTAGAATGGAGCTCAATCACTCAGTGGTGTGACTGATACAGTTCTGATGTGAAAAGACTGTGATGTTATGTATCGCAGTGAAAACAACACTATGGCCAATCAGATATACTGTATATATAATGCTCAAAAAAATAAACAGAACACTAAAAGAACACATCCTACATATAAATGAATAAAATATTTATTTAAAAGATATATTCAGTTGAAAATCTTTATTTAGTAGACAGTGGAATGCATTG
>JAOUQT010299724.1:0-27634 GCA_025769995.1 Xyliphius kryptos | reverse complement strand
GTAAATTTGGATATTGTTACTTACCAAAAACTGACAACCTCACTTGCTATGAAGCCCGGGTATTTGTGCTTAAAAAATCCATTTAACTGAAAATTTTTTTGGGGAAGAAAAATGTTAGTATGATGAACACATAATACAATATTAAATATATGAATCAAATCTATATCATTAAAAAACATGGAGACAGCCAAAAAACAACACATACCTTACTTGTTACTTCGTCAGTTAAATTCTTATAGTCCTTTGAAGAAACATCAGAGTATTCACTCTTATAATTTCGATTCATTTTAAAATAAAGGTAAATGAATCCTTGTGGTATTATTGGAGAAGCAGTAGTTAAAGCTTTGCTAGTTATTTTAACAGCTGTGGTTATTGGTAAAAGTGTGGTTATTTTTTCTGTTGTGCTTTTTGTGGTTGTTGGGGAGAGTGTGGTTGTCATTGGTTTAGTTGTTTCTTCTGTGATTGTTGATTGGGTTGTTGTCATTTGATCTGTTGTGTCTTTTCTAGTTGTTGGTAAGAGCGTGGATGTCTTTAATTTAGTTGTTTCTTTTGTAGTTGTTGGTGAGAGGGTGGTTGTCGTTGGTTCAGTTGTTTCTGTTGCCGTTGAGTGCGTGGTTGTCGATGATTCTGTAGTTTGTTTTGTGATTGTTGGGGAGAGTGTGAATGTCGTTGGTTCTGCTTCTTTTTTGGTTGTTGTTGAGAGTGTGGTTGTTAGTGCAGTTGTCACTTCTGAAGTCACTTCTAAGAGCGTGACTGGTGTTGGTTCGATTGTTTCCTTTGTGGTTTTTGTTGTTGGTGAGACTGTGGTTGACTTTTTGTCTGTTGTTTCTTTTTTGGTTGTTGGTGGGACTGTAGATGTTGCTGCTGTTGTTTCTGTTTTTGTTGTTGGTTGGTCTGTAGAGGTTGCTGCTGTTGTGTCTCCTTTGGTTGTTTGTGAGACTGTGGTTAACTTTGCCTCTGTTGTGTCTCTTTTAGTTGTTGGTTGGACTGTAGAGGTTGCTGCTGTTGTGTCTCTATTGGGTGTTGGTGAGACTGTGGTTGACTTTGCCTCAGTTGATTCTCTTTTGGTTGTTGGTGGGACTGTAGATGTTGCTGCTGTTTCTGTTGTTGTTGTTGGTGAGACTGTGGTTGACTTTGCCTCTGTTGTGTCTCTTTTGGTTGTTGGTTGGACTGTAGAGGTTGATGCTGTTGTGTCTCTTTTGGTTGTTGGTTGGTCTGTAGAGGTTGCTGCTGTTGTGTCTCTTTTGGTTGTTTGTGAGACTGTGGTTGACTTTGCCTCTGTTGTGTCTCTTTTGGTTGTTGGTTGGTCTGTAGAGGTTGCTGCTGTTGTGTCTCTTTTGGTTGTTGGTGAGACTGTGGATGACTTTGCGTCTGTTGTTTCTCTTTTGGTTGTTGGTTGGTCTGTGAATGTTGCTGCTGTGTCTCTTTTGGTTGTTGGTGAGACTGTGGTTGACTTTGCCTCTGTTGATTCTCTTTTGGTTGTTGGTGGGACTGTAGAGGTTGCTGCTGTTGTGTCTCTTTTGGGTGTTGGCGAGACTGTGGTCGACTTTGCGTCTGTTGTTTCTCTTTTGGTTGTTGGTGGGACTGTAGAGGTTGCTGCTGTTGTGTCTCTTTTGGTTGTTGGTGAGACTGTGGTTGACTTTGCCTCTGTTGTTTCCCCTTTAGTTGTTGGTGTGACTGTGGATGTCTTTGTTTCTGTTGTGTCTCTTTTGGTTGTTGGTGGGACTGTTGTTGTCTTTGCTTCTGTTGTGTCCTGTTTGGTTGTCATTGCTTCTGTTGTGTCTCTTTCAGTGGTTGATTGGACTGTGATTATCTTTTCTTTTGTAGTTTGACTTTTGGTTGTTGGTGGGAATGTTGTTGTTTGTTGACTGGAACTGTGTCCTGCTGTAGATGTTGCACTTTCTGTTGTTGTCAGTCCTGTAGTTCCAGTTGTCTGAATTATGTTTTGTCTTTCTGTTGTGCTCTGTGTTTGGTGTGCTGGTGTTTCTGTTGTTACCGTTGTAGAAGCTAATTCTGCAAAATACAAATATTTAATACAATATTTTTTCTTTTTTTTTTTTTTTTAAAAATAATAGCCTTTATAAAAAAAATAAACACATGAAACTGACCAGCTTTTATGCTGTTGGTGTCTATATCTGAAAAGATTCCGGAGCTGCTATATTTTACCGCTTCCACAAGAGTTTCTTCAACGTCAGTTACATTTGGTTTTAAGTCCCCAAATATCAGCTCACTTGTAACAACAACTGAGCCATTCCTAAGGATTGAGGATTACAGACAAAAATATTTTAATGTTTGTTACCATTTAACCATTTCTTTTCTCTACCTGATGCACTGTGTGTGTGTGTCAAAATATATTTATATTAAAAAAAATAAACCAGGACATTCTAATTATCATTTAACCATCAGATTTTGTGTAGTCAATGAGTTCATTACAATAATGTTACTTACTGAAATCGGATGATTTTGGATTCATGGAAATTTGGGTATTTGGATTGGAATAATTCATTCATCTGAAAACATAAAAAGAAAATGATTAGCATTTTATTAAATAATAAAAATAATACTGATGGGTGGCATAGTGGTTAGCACTTGTATCTCTTTGCACTGGGCATCTAGGTTAAAATCCATATCTGGGTACATGTTCTCCCTGTGCCAGGTTCTCCGATTTCCTCACACAGTCCAAAAATGTGGATTTAAGTTTAATTGCAAGCTATGAATTGCCCTTATATAAATTGTTCCTATAAAATGTGTGTCTGTGTGGGTTTAGTGTTTAAACACAGAAGAGTTTAATAATTATAATGATAATTTCTCACCTTGGATGTTAGATCACTGGCCAGGTTTTTATATAAAGTAGATGTTGGATCAGAATATTCAACAAGGAAAGTCTTTTTTATTTTGTAGTACAAATAAATAGTTGTTTTAGGTGGAGGGGTCATTGATGCTGATGTGGTTGTTGGTGGTTTTGTTGTTTTGCCTGTCGTTGTTGGTGGCTCTGTTTTTTTGCCTGTGGTTGTTGGTGGCTCTGTTGTTTTGCTTGTGATTGTTGGTGACTCTGTTGTTTTCCCCTTGATTGTTGGTGGCTCTGTTGTTTTGCCTGTGGTTGTTGGTGGCTCTGTTGTGTTGCTTGTGGTTGTTGGTGGCTTTGTTATTTTGCTTGTGGTTTTTGGTGGCTCTGTTGGTTTGCCTGTGGTTGTTGGTGGCTCTGTTGTTTTGCTTGTGGTTTTTGGTGGCTCTGTTGTTTTGCTTGTTGTTGTTGGTGGCTCTGTTGTTTTTCTTGTGGTTGTTGGTTTTGTTGTTTTGCTTGTGGTTGTTGTTGGTTTTGTTGTTTTGTCTGTGGTTGGTGGCTCTGTTGGTTTGCCTGTGGTTGTTGGTGGCTCTGTTGTTTTGCCAGTTGTTGTTTGTGACTCTGCTGTTTTGCTTGAGGTTGTTGGTGGCCCTATTCTTTCACCTGTGGTTGTTGGTTGCCTGGTTATCTCTTTGGTTGTTGGTGGCTCCGTTGTTTTCCCTTTTGTTGTTGGTGGCTTTGGCGTTTTGCTTGTGGTTGATGGTAGCGCTGTTGTTTTCCCCTTAGTTGTTGGTGGTTCTGTTGTTTTTCTTTTGGTTGTAGCTGGCGCCGGTATTTTACTTGTTGTTAGTGATGCTGTTGTTTTGCTTGTTGACAGTGACACCTCTGATTTAGAAGGCAAGGTTGAATTTAGCATGGGCTCTGAACTTTGACTTGATGAGTGACCCTCAGATGGTTGCGTTTGCATGTCCTGAGACAAATGAGTGGATAGTTTGGGGGATGTTGGTATATCTTTTGTGCTTTGTGGCTGATTAGTAGTTTTTCTTCCCATATTATCAGGTACCATTGTGCTTGTAGATGATTTAAGGGACCCAGCAGTACTTGTTACAGAATCTGATGTTTTAACTGAATCTCCTGTTGACGGCACAGTATCCTGCCATTTTGTTGTTTGATTCATGGCATTTTGTGTATTTGTAGATTTTTCGCCTACATCTGGTGTACTTTTACCCGTATTGCCTACTGCTCCAACATTGGTTGTATTCTCCAATGGATGGTGAGATGTTGTAGGGTCCACTGGTCCTGGATTTGTGGCTATTGTTGTTTCATAACTTGTGGTAAGGTTTGCTTCTGTGGATGTGTATGTTGTGCTGGTTGTGTTTATGTTTGCTCTACACGAAGTGGCTGAAAATCATTACAGATTTATCATGAATGATTTTGTTTTCATTTATATTCTTAGATTTGTTGCAATGCTTATTTAATGCTTGATAAATATTTACCTGTGAAACACACCAGTGTTACCAACCTGATGAAATTCATTTTCTTTTACTTATTTCATACCTATGAAGAAAAAGTAGACATTACACGTAAGGTTGCAGTGTTTATATTGACGTTTTATTCCGATGTTTGTTTTGTTTGTTTTTTTTGGTTAAAACTAGAAAAAAAAACCAAACAGATTTAAAGTTCGCTCTGTAAACAGCTGTTTTTTAAAAAGCCTAATTTTTTTAACCAGTTTATGTCACAGATCTTCAGTTCCAGATTCCTTTCATTTCTTATGGCACATTAATACGCTTCTTATCTTCAACATATTGTCACATCACTAAATCACTAAGCCTGAGAAACTAATCAAAATGACCTCTCTTAAGATCTGAAGCAGCGAGCATTTCTAGGATTCAGCTGGATTTGTTTTACAGTATTTCAATTCTTATTCTTCGTTTTCCCCTTATTATTTTATTTCATTATTTTAATGGCAGTCAATATAAGTTTACCTTGTATTGTTTTTCTGGGTGTGTTTCTTTTTAAATATCTATGTTCATGTAAAATATCCTTGAAGTGGTTTATTATTTAAGACTGAAAATAGTTTTTGTCTTTGTTAGTTTATTATTAAACTAAACAATGAAAGAAAAGACAGTAATGTGGTTAAATACTTCTAGGCGTAAATGGTTTAAGGTACATTATAATGAATTACTGGCCATAAAATGTAAATTAATAAATAAAGTATCTTAGCATTTAAAACCTCACCATAAATGTTCTTCAACACTTAGGGTTTGTAGGTAACATATGATCAATCCTACTTCACTGATGTAAAAAAAAAAAAAAGGGCATGCGGAAGATATGGAAAAACTCCCAGATATGAGATTTATATCAACTATTTCATCTTTCAACTAAAATCATCTTTTTAAAATAATTTTATCTTTGTCTACAAGGACAGTAGGTTAAAAATAGATGCTATACTTACTTTTAGATTTTCAAGATGTTGATCAATAGTAAATAAAATTTTTGCATCTGGTGATTGAGCTGATTTTTAGTTTTACTGAATCTCCAACTTTTCGTTCATTGTGGGCTTATTTAAGAACATTTATATTCATGGAAGGTCATAAAATAAACTAAATACATTATATTAAAACAGTAAATAAATAAATACTAAATTCTTTTAAATGGTTTTCTGTCATTCCTGCACTAATTTAAAGATTTGCAACTATCACTTAGTTATCAGTCACTTTAGATGACATTTCTGTGGACTGTTCTGGGCCACCTACATTCTTTTCAGCAATTACAAAATAATTTACACAACTGATTGTTTGTGACTGAGTGAATGCACATTAAAATAATATTAAGTTAAGCAAAAAAAAAAAAATATGGCGGTCAATAATTTTTTTTGACAGATGATTCCAGTGCTAGTCTCGAATAGTGCACTAGGTCTATTGTTCTTTATCTTGTATAATGTACAGCTCCACTGTATATGTGACTTAAGGCATTAAGCCATTTTTTTACTTCCTTTTACTCTCGTGCTAATAAACAGCCAGCAGAGGTACATATTGCCAAAGTATCAAGGTGTTTCTAATAAGACCTTCCACGCAAAACACACACCGTGATCGTGACCCACTCAGCAAGACCGATGGCACGATTCAAACTTCTATAGGCTACTGTTAAATGATAAAATTTCTAGGTATTTTTTACATATCTGACACCGTCTGTAAAGCATTGTTGTAGGCTTGTGGTTAGGGAACCTTGCAACCTAAAGGTCGCCGGTTCGATTCCCAGTCCCACCAAGCACCATGGCTAAAGTGCCCTTATTTCCTTTACAAAGATGACAACATATTTATGTTTAATTCAATATTTTTTGAGATATAATTTTTTGCTTGTTTTTGCCTAAAACAAAACACAATATTTTGCTTGTCTAAGAGGGTGGTACATTTTCACCACTATCTATGACGCAGATTAGCTACGGTGAAGAATCATGCTTTCTAACATAGCCCTATAGGTAAGGCAAGGCAATGCTCTGTGTAAGGGTTGTATGTTTACACATGTGCAAATTACCAATGCTATGGTACTGATGCAACCATACCATGAAAAATGTTGGTTTTTATACCTTTTATACTGATAATACTGATCTTCATCTCTTAAGATGGAAAACTTGACATTTGTTTTCTTAAAACAGGCTCTTTCAGACCCTCTGAGATGAGATCAGATTAAAAAAACACAGGATCTTTATGTTTTGGTTGACATAGCAGTAAATTTAGAGATCTTTAGAGGTTCTTCACAAGTTTCGGCACAAAGAGGTAGGTCAGGTTCCATTTTGCTCTCAAAAACACAGTAATGAGACTCTCATCAACTGTACACTATATTGACAAAAGTATTGGCACACATATTGTACCTACAGGCATTATCAAGCATCCTTTTCTACACTGCCTCCTACTTTTGCAGCTCATGTTCAGGTTTATTTATTTCTAAAAAGCTTTTTACAATAGGATATTGTTTTAAATCAGCTTTACAGTGTTTTGAACCCCTATATAACTTTACTTTGTGCTCTGGAGCACAGTTATAATTAAACACCAAATGGCTCTCCTCAAAAACTGTAAAATTGTGCAAAGTCTATTATCTTTCACATATCCTCATTGACCTTTAATTCTTACAAGGTTTCATCCTTTTAAAAACAAACAAAAAAAATGTCCTTTTGCCAGTGTAACTTTGGCTTGTTCTTTAGGGTTTAATCTCAGAACACTGTAAATCTGTCTTTAGATGATGCACTACAGTAAAAAAAATTAATATAAATAAAAATAAACAAAATCTTTGACCAGGTGTCTGATTTTATACCATGTGGTAATGGTAGTAAAATAATAATAATACATTTTCATATATAAATATATTAAATAAATATGTTTAAGTTATCAACAAAGATGATTCTATGATGATGTTATAATTGCTATACATTTTAGCAATTAACAGAATTAGCAATTAAGACAAAACAAAATTACAATTTGCAGAAGTCCCGTTGTACTCACCGTTTTGCAAGTGAAAGAAATTGAAGAAAGGAATTTTAAAACAACAAGTTAATAAATTAATAGATTAAAAATATCCTTGTTTTTTACTCAGTTGCTACTTTTATTCTTCTTCTCCTTGTACCTTTCTCAGTAAAAGGAAACCTTCAAAGAATGCCTTCATTAGCTAACTGATACTATTCACTTCTCTAGAGGATCAATATACTGGAGGTGTGGCCACCGACAA
Source organism: Xyliphius kryptos (assembly GCA_025769995.1). Taxonomy (NCBI): domain Eukaryota; kingdom Metazoa; phylum Chordata; class Actinopteri; order Siluriformes; family Aspredinidae; genus Xyliphius; species Xyliphius kryptos. The sequence continues at coordinate 20,124 of JAOUQT010299724.1, read as the reverse complement.
GATCATTTAAATAATTTTAAAATTCCCTCCCACTTTACTTTTCTTAAGGGTGAGATTTCATTGTGTGATTCCTTTGTGTTGGTATGTTATGTGTGGGCAAAGCTAGTAGTCTTAGGAATTTCTCTATTGCAATGTCTATTCACAGAAAATTCTTTGCTATTGTTGTGCTTTGCAGTGTGTTGTACTGAGAACTGCTGACACTTGAGCGAACGCCGGCGGTACAGGTTGAAAGACATATAAAAGCTTATTGGTGAGGGTTGTGTAAACATGTTCTGCAGGATGCATAATTTGCTTTGTCTTTTGAACTCTCTGTGTTTCTGTGAATTTCCTTTAATAGATTTGACATTTGCAACCTGTTACATACGTCTCATGTGTTCATAACCTTCCCTTGTATGGATCACCACACCCACACTAACAGAAATTTCCAGCACTTGGGTCAATTAGGCCTTTTCTATTCACCCTTAGTTTTATACAAAGTTAAATATACTAACTGCTCATATAAACTCCCTCACCTCATGTAGTTTACTAAATAAGCATTAACATTTAACATCTGTGTTTATTCATTTATTAAATATCTTCAGCTTAATTCTCTATGAGGGTCACGGTGAGGTTCCCATGCCCATTCAGCCGAAAATGTTTTGGGCGCTGGGCAGATACACACAGAACAGGGCGCCAATCTATCCCTGAGCACGCACTCACACATCCATACACACAAACACACTCAATTAAGAGCATTCAATTTACCTTAAATTCATGTTTTTGGACTGTTGGGGAAAAAAACGGAGAAACCACAGAAAACCCACGCGGATACGGGAAGAACATGGAAACTCCACCCAGATCGGGATTTCGAAACGGTAATCCCCAGCGCCGAAAGACGAACGTACTCACCACTAAGCCACCATGCCACCCAACTTGCATTTAAAAGTTTGTTAATATTTAAGGAAAATAAATAAATAAGAGCACCTATCAAATTTATGTTGATATATGAATATTTTTATATACTGGTTAGCAAGTTCCAGTTCGAATCCAATTCTGGGTAGAGTTTCCATTTTCTTCCCGTGTCTTTGTGGGTTTCCTCTGGGTTCTCCGATTACCTCCCACAGTCCAAAAACATGAATTTAAGGTAAATTGATTCTTTAAATTGTTCCACGTAGTCTGTAAGTATGTGCCCAGCAATAGAACTGTATGCGCCCTGTCCTAAGTGTATTTGCCCAGCCCTAGATGGGCATGGGCATATATTCGGACAGAATGGTAAGACTTTGCTTGGACAAAAGTTTTGTCGTACACAAAAATATTGTTTAAATAATAAATATACATTACTTTGAATACACTAACATTCTGTAAAACATTAAAACATAAATTCATGGTGCCTTCAAAAAAATGAGCTTGGAGGACTAGAATAACTTATTGATGAAGATGGAAAGGCAAAGAAAGCGGTCTTGCAAACTTCCAGAGTTCATCAAGATTTTTTGGTTTCATCTTACAAGTCTCCTCCTTCATCTTACCTCAGACATGCTCAATAATGTTTATGTCTGGTGACTAGGCTGGCCAGTTCAGGAGCACTTTGATGTTCCTTGTTTTCAGGAACTTTCACATTGAAACTCTCTTGTGGTTTGGACAATAACATGTCTTGATACTTTAGGCTATTGATGTTGCTATCCACTCTGCACAGCTCCCCCATTCTGAATGTAACCCCAAACCATGATTTTCCCTCCACCAAACATGACTGTTTTTTTTGGGTGAATTTAGAGTCCAAGTGGGGTCTTCTGCAGTGTTTGTGGCAATTGGGATGCAGTTCAATGGATGATTCATCAGAAAGGTTAATCTCATGCAATTTTCCATTGTCCATCCTTTCTGCTAACTGTGGGCCTTGGCAAATGCAACACTTTATTGTTTACATTTACTTTTAGTCATTTAGCAGATGCTTTTATCTAAAGTGATGTTGATGTCTAAAGTGGTGTTGTTGGGAAGGTTCTTCCACCATTTAGCAGTGGTGAATGAAATGAAGTGAGAATTAGCGTTTCGTGAGTTGAAATCACAGGGCGACATTCATCCCTAAAGCGCAGTGAACGAGTTGGAGTGTATTTAGTAAAGATGAACTAAAGATAAGAAGGGGCAGATCCCGGACTGTCCTGTAGGCCAGAGTCAGTACCTTGGACATAGATGAGTAATGGAATGACAATGGAATGACCAGCTTTGGCTGGTTAAACACGAGTTGGGCTGCAGAGTTTCGAACCAATTGTAGAGTCCCAATTGTTGAAGTTGGGAGACCTGTAAGCAGAGCATTACAATAGTCATGCTGAGATAGGATGAGGGCTTGGACCAGCAGCTGAGTAGACATTCTGTTAGAAAATGTCTAATTTTCCTGATATTATATAAAATAAATCTTCAGGAACAGGCAGTCCTTATGACCTGATCTGAAAATTTAAGATGATTGTTTATTGAGAAACCAAGATTACGGAGCTATCAATTGTGGAGCTATCAATTTGGAGGGTCAGGTCATGATGTATTAAGGGTTTAGCTGGGATTATAAGTAATGCAATTTTGGACGGATTTAATTTAAGATGACGGGCCTTCTTTCAAACAGATATGTCGGTGAGGCAGGTGGATATCCAATTTGAGATTGAGGGGTTGTCCGGGGAAAAAATGGCAAATGAAGCTTTGAAGAGTGTCATCAGCATAGCAATGGTAAGAAAAACCATGTGCCATAATGACTGTGCTCAGCAATGACATTTATAATGAAAAGATTCATAAAAGCTACACATCATGCCGAGATCCAAAGAAATTCAGGAACAATCGAGGAAGAAAGTAATTGAGATCGATCAGTCTGAAAAGGGTTATAAAGTTATTTCCAAAGCTTTGGGAATCCAGCGAACCACAGTGATAGCCATTTTCCACAAATGGCAAAGACATGGGACAGTGGTCAACCTTCCTAGGAGTGGCCGCCCGCCCAAAATTACCGCATGAGTGCAGCAACGATTCATCCAAGAGGTCACAAAAGACCCCACAACAACATTCAAAGAACTACAGGCCTCACTTGCTTCGGTGAAGGTCCCAGTTCATGCCTCCACTATCAGAAAGAGACTGGGCAAAAATGGCCCCAAGAAGTAAACCACTGCTGAGCAAAAAGAACATTAAAGGTCGTCTCAATTTTTCCAAAACGCATCTTGATGATCTCCAAGAATTTGTGAAAACATTCTGTGGACCGATGAGACAAATTTTAAACTCTTTGGAAGGTCCTATTACATCTGACATAAAAGAAACACTGCATTTCAGAAAAAGAACATTATACCAACAGTAAAATATGGTAGTGGTAGTGTGATGGTCTGGGGCTGTTTTGCAGCGTTAGGACCTAGAAGACTTGCTGTGATAAACGGAACTATGAATTCTGCTGTCTACCTAAAGATCCTGAAGGAGAATGTCCGACCATCTGTTGGGCCCGTCAAATTTGGGTTCTGCAGCAGGACAATGAGCACACAATGACACACCAGCAAGTCCACCTCTGAATGGCTGAAGAAAACCAAAATGAGGACTTTGGAGTGGCCTAGTCAAAGTCCTGAACTGACTCCCAGTAAGATGCTTTGGTATGACCTTAAAAAAGCCGTTCATACTCGAAAACCCTCTAATGTAACTTAATTAGAACAATTCTGCAAAGATAAGTGCAAAGAGAAGCCAAAACTCCTTCAGAACGCTGTAAAAGACTCATTTCAAGTTATCAAAAATGATTAGTTGCAGTTGTTGCAGCTAATGGTGGCCTAAACAATTATTACGTTTAGGGGACAATTACTTTTTCAAACAAGGCCATGTAGATTTGGATTTTTGTGTTTACTTGTGTTGTCTTTGACTACTTAAATTGGTTTAATGTCCAGAAACACTTAAGTGTGACAAACGTAAAAAAACGGAAATGAAGAAGGGGGCAAAACTTTTTCACACCACTGTATATAAATATAACAAAGCATGTCAAAACATGTTCTTACCTTATAGCAACGGTGTCATGGATTTAAAATCTCTTCGGCATAGTTGTCCTTGTGTCCATGACTTTTTTGTCTCTTCAGCTTCCCATAACTCAATTGTTAGTAAATGAAATAAAAGGACTAATTTGTCTGTATAATATTTCTTAAATACAGAACCCCCCCCCCCCTTCTCTATAAAAGCAATATGGGAATAGATTTAAACCCCATGAGGTAACCTTAAAAAGCAACATGACCTTAAATGCTCTTGTCAACTGTAAAGCATTGTGGGGGTGTTAATTTGAGCTTGTTTTGCATATCAGAGATTTGTAGCCACTGAAGCAACAATTCCATTTAGGGTTAGAACATAATATAAATAAATATAGGACTATCTCTAGGACTATCTCTGTAGCTGAAGCTAAAAAAGAAATAAAGATTCAAGCTGAATGACAAAAAATGTGTTTGTTGTCTAGAATTTAATTATGCTGCACAAACACTTGCAATTGAGCAGTGATAAGGGGAAGTGGAGTAATGAGGAGAAAAATGTTATCCTAAGGTTTAATATGACAGCATGTTTAAATCTGTTAGCTTTGTGTTTTAATTGGGCTTAAGAGCTTAATAACTCTAACAGTTAAACACAGGATTAAAGAAGGGTGAGGATTCACAAAATAAAACACTGACCCAAAAGTGAGCACACTGAGTCACTGCTTCTGACAAAAGAATTCATTTATATAACATGACAAGCAAAACAATCATTTAACAAACACTGGACTTATCAAATAAATTATCCATAAACTAACTCACCGAACCAGAGAGGTTACTTTTGTAAGTCTGATCACATGATTCAATCATATATACTGATTCACAGAGTCACAATAAAGTGACTTCTTGTTTTATTAAAATATGTAAAGATTCATCATCTCAGAGTCAAATGAGAGTCATTTGCAAAGTGATTTCTAGAACAACTTAATTATGTATTGTGTCATTTAATTACTAAGTCAAACAGGAGCGATTCCACACAATTCACCATTCCATGGCACACAGAACTAACCAGGAACAAGTTCAGTACATTTAGCGGCCCAGTGAACCAAATTGTCTGATATACAGTCTGATGATAAAACTCTGACAAGCTGAACAAGATAAAAGTCATTCAGATTAAAATGATTCACTGAGACGAGCACTAACATGGTAAACATTAACAGGTGACTGGGTTAAATGAAGTAAACAAAGTTGTTCATTGATTCACCGAAATACATACTGATTTACAAGAGAATGAATTTTGGGGTTAAATGATTATTCAATTGGCTAAATAATTAAGACATGATTTTGAGTAAACCGAATGACTTTATGGTTCCTACTGTTCTACTGGAGGCCCGAGCGCATGAAGTAACGTCATGGTTACTAATTCCATCCATCCATTATCATCCGCTTATTCCTCTACTAGGATCAAGGTGGGGTTTGTCCAGCTTTTTGGGCATTGGGCCGATAGACCCAGGACAGGGTGCCAATTTATCGCTGGGCACGCACTCACTCACACAGGGCAATTTAGAGTGCTCAATTTACCTTGAATTCGTGTTTTTGGACTGTGGGAGGAAACCGGAGAAAACCCACACCGACACGAGGAGAACATGGAAATGCCACTTGGATCGGGATTCAAATTTGGAACCCCCAGCGCTGAGAGGCAAACGACTAAACGACTAAGCCACCATGCTGCCCTGGTTACCAATTGAAAATGTTTATCATTCATTACATGTATATTTACCCCTCCATCTCTTAGCTGTTTCTGTAAGGGATCGCTACAGCAAACAGGTTTGAATATTTGATTTGGGTCAGTCATCAACAGGATTTCCTTCCTGACACAACTCTCCAGGGGGCCAGAACTATCAGTGCATTGATACTGTATGTACATTCTCAATGGCTTGGACAATTTAGTGTTTTAACTTACCTATAAGCATGCTTTTGAAATGTGGGAGAATAACTGGAGACCCTAGAGGAAACTTGCAGACACGTGATGGACACACAAAAATAATTTTCAACCAGGAGTCAAAGCCAGGACATGCTATAAGGCAGAGCCAATAAATGCCGTGCCATCATGCTTCATAAGTACAGTATAGATATGTCTGATAATCTTGTAATGAAGATAAATTCGGTTCATTGCTTTAAAGAAGAGGAAAACCTTTGACAAAGCCGACATGAATATGACTCATGGACTGTGGAAGTCAGTCACCTGCTGAAAGATAATGGAATGCAAAAGACCTTTGTGTTTTTTTTATCTCCACCCAGATAAAACATTTAAAGGAATTAGTGGCACCCATGTAAATATGGGTTTTTATTATTAACTAACAGAAACTCAGATGACTAACTATTAGTAAAACCTTAAAACCTAAACAATAATATTTATTATTATTCTAAAACAACTAACAAATTAGAGAACAACATGTGCCAGTAGCAAGTGCATTTGGAAGAGATGTGTTTTGAGAAGCTTCTTAAAAATGCTAAGGGACTCATTTTAATTGAACCAAAGAGGCACTGAGAATAGTTCACTGTAAATAGATCAAATGTATTAATTATCAATCTAAACTTTTGACTTATTATTCCAAATGTGTTCTGAACTAATCCATGGACCAAGGTTCTGCTCTGTTGGGTCTCCTATTAAGGTCGTGAACACTGAATTGCTCAGACTTTATGATGTTATACTGAAATAGTGATGAGCTGACGATGAGGCCCTGCTCAGTTCAGTGGAAGTACTGTTTCATTTAAAGTCTGAACTTCATTAAATTCTTTTATACGAATAAATGAATCAAATTGTTACACTGACCTGCATTTTTACATCATTCAGAGGATCTTTGCAAAAAAAGAAGTCAGCTTTACTAAGCACATTAGCAAATATAGCTAGAATTGCATTCTTTCACCTTTCATTTCGAATCTAAGGTACAGAGAAATTAATTCACTCTTTAATAACCTCAAGGTTAGATTATTCTAATATACTTCTAACAGGATGTTGTAAGAAATCCCATAAACTACAACTTGTTTAAAATGCTGCAGCTAGAGTTAAAAGTAGAACAATAAAGTTTGATCATATCAGCCCTGCGTTATCAAACTTACACTGTCTACCAGTTAAGTTTCGCATTCATTACAAAATTGTATTAATAATATACAAAACTCTCCATAATCAGGCTTCACAGTATCAGAGTGAACTCATTCAATTATGTAAGCCAACACGTGAACTGCGCTCTCAAGGTGCTGGTTTACTTTTACTTCCTCCAATTAATAAAATTTAAAGTTGGTTAAAAAGCGTTCTCCCTCAAGGCTCCACAACTTATAGAAGGAATTTCCTTCTAGTTACTGTTTGTGATTCTGAATCACTTTCAATCTTTAAATGTAGATTAAAAACTAATTAAATTTGCGTTTGAGTAATTCCCTGTAGATAAAGGTGTAGATCTCAGATGTGACAGTGTTGGTGTCGCCAGCTTTTTCAATGGCACTGCTGCTACGATGATTACGTGATGGAACCTGGACTACTGTTGGACTGATTGTGTTGCAGTCCTAGAGGTTGGACCCACTGGACTTACATAGTTTATATAATTTTTTATATCATTTTTTAAAATTGTTAAATACAGACACCTAATCCGTTAACAATCTGTACATGGCTGTCCTACACCGTTAATGATGCTCGGTCTCTCAAGGAGGATAAGACCTCCACAGGTTTCTTACTAAAAGAAAAACAATATTATGGGGTTTTTTTTCTTGCCACTGTCACTTCGGCATGCTCTTTGAGGATTTAGGCTCATAACACTGTACAGCTGCTTTTTGACAATGCAGTGTTAATAAAAGCACTAAATAAATAAATTACTTGAACTTGCTTGTAAAGAGAAAACTTGTGACTGAGTAATTTTAAGGTATAATTCAGGATTTGTAACTAACACAGTATGAGCAAATGTCCACTGTTTTGTTGTGTTGTTTTTTGTCATTCATAAATTACAACATATTACATGAAATTAAACAAACACTATAAGCGCAGACATATGGCACTGCAACATCAGCTGTAAATCAGGTCCTCTGTCAACAGCTTCTCATGTAACTGCATCTACAAAAATTCACAGACATCAAAGACACATTTTTTTCAGAACTGATGCAGTTACATAGGATGAAAAAAAAATCCACATTTCTATTATTTTTAAACAGAATATTTTAACTGAACTGATCTCAACCACAACCAACATCATTAAGACGAACTGGGACAGAGATTGTGAGCCAGAGCAACAGTGTGTGACCTCACAAACACAAACGTGCCAGCAGCCACACTACAAAATATTGTGGAAATCCTTCCCAGAGCAGTGAATGAGGTGAATGTCCAACTACTTTTGTCCATACATTGTGTACTTAACTATGTTCATGTTTAAATTTATTCAACGTTTACTCAACCTTTAAAAATCCTCCTTAGATATAACGTCAGTGAAGCGACCTTGATGCTAAAGTTCAGGTTTGAAATACTAGAAAATCTAGTAAGTGCTTCAGAAGGTGCCCCACCAAGGAATGAGATCGGTCCTGTACAGAAGCAAATGCTTTGCCATCAGTCTTTCACTTTTGACATCTATTCTTCAGAAACAAAAGAATAATATGACAAACGTGACAATCATCTGTGCATCTTTGTTTTGATTTGTTGTTGCTGTAGAAAGCCTTTCATCGCTGCGTATTTGAATACCTACTCACTTTATCTGCGATCGAAAAAGTCAAGCGTCAAAAACAAGGTTTTAAAATGTTTGTTAAATTTTTTTTAGTCTAGAATAGTTCAAAGGATCATAGTGTAGACAAAAAAATGCATTGTTCACTTACATAAAGAGGGAAATTAATAAATGCCATATATCTAAAAATATTTAAGTGATGTAAAATATACACACTACAGTGATGTTAAGATGTCAGTATAAATGTTTAGAAATATATTGATCTAAAAAATAATTTGTAATAAAGTTACGTTTGTGTGTAGGAGGAAGGGGAAGAAAGAGCTAGGACGAGAGGGAAAGAGAGCGAGAGAGACAGCTTACAGGACCAAATGCATTATTGTGTTATTGCAACAGCACATTCTTGATGCAACACCCAGACGTCAGAGGTTCTTTCCAATTGGGTCCCTGTTCTATCTTCAGTGTTTACGTCACAAAGCCTTCGTGGGAAACGTCTCAACTCAAGCCGTCATCATTCTTTCATTAGCTTTTTCTATTTTCTTGCTGCTTTGTTGGAGTAAAATGCTTAAAAGTTTTTTTTTGGGTTGTTACATGCTGCGGGGTTCCAAACGGGTGGAGTCATGCTGCAATGGGGCAACTAGGCTGGTTAAAGGGGGTGTTTTTCCTCAGTGATTGACTGTTTTTGTCACTGAAGCATCACTGTATGCGTCAACAGTTTATCTACGTATGTTAGTGGTTTAAAATATAATTTTATTATTATTTTTAAATAATTGTAGTAGTATTTTATACACTGCAAAAAAGGGAGCACTAAAATAGCACGTGCTAGATCTCAATGAATTTTCAGTTGAAAATCTTTATTTAGTAGATAGTGGAATGCATTGAGAACAAAATCACATAAAAAAAGATCAAAATGTAATTCAAAATTATCATCCCATGGAGATCTGGATTTGGAAAATCAAATGACAGGCTGATCCAACTTCAGGGGAAAATCTTCAAGACATGTTAAAATGAGGCTCAGTAGTGTGTGTGGCCTCAACGTGGCTGTATGATCTCCCTACAACACCTGGGCATGCTCCAGATGTTTCCTCCTACGGCCCCTCCATGTCTCCTGGTGTACAGTTCTATCTCCTGGTATCTGCTCCATGCTCTGGACACTGTGCTGACAGATACAGCAAACCTTCTTGTCACAGCTCACATTGATGTGCCATCCTGAATAAGCTGCACTACCTGAGCAACTTCTGTGGGTTTAGACACTGCCTCATGCTAATTCTATGGTGAGAGAACTGACCCCCAATCCCCAATAACCCCCTGAACACGCTGCAAGCGGCGACCATCACTCAGCACCTTTTTGCTTTCCCGAAAACTTTAATGAACATGGAATTAAAGAAAGTTTTCCTGCCAAATAAACAAAACAGTGAGTGACTTCAATAAAACGTGCCTGTAAATATGCTCTGCACCCGGGCAAAGAACAAGAAACAGCTAGCTATATATAATGAAATTAGCACTTTGCAGCATTAGATCAGCACCACGAACAAGAACGGCAGACCCTGCAGAGTACTTAGTAAAGAGGGATTTCTGGGATGTTTGTGAAGTGGAAATACAACAGCACTAACTCCCATATCACCAACTCACACTATGTTGAACATTCCAATTAACATTCTAATAAAAAATATTAAAATTGTTCACTATTTCCCTTTAATCATATCACAGCCAGTTTACATGGGGGTAGAAACTGATTATTTAATATAAAAAAGTTAACTTAAGATGGCCCACTTGCTACCCTAGAGTCACATTCACCTTCTGCCTGACAACAGCTAAAGTCCACTAGGTTGTACTCAGTACCTCCATTTACTACTGTGATAGGCTTGTAACATTATATATATATATACAATTTAAGTGCAGGAGTGGGCAGATAAGATATTCTATATCTGGCCCAGAAGGGGTAATATTACGTGTTTAGCAACTGCTTGTTCTGAGCTTTGTCACAAACATAGAGGACATGAGACAGAAAGAGATGAATTTGCTAAGTATAACAACCAGCACAGTCTTACTGTCTGACCTTTCTGCTTTGGGCTCATGGGTTACAAAGGTACAGTCACAATGACAGCTAAAGGCCACAAAATGACATGACTTAAATAAAATCTCAAATTTCCAATTTTATAAAATTTTGTCTTGAGCAAATAGATGCAGTTATGCACCACCAACCACGTGAGTGGTTAGTAAGTAAAAAAACAACAAACAAAAAAAAAAACAAAAAAACGGTGAAACAGTGTCTGAACAGCTGCCTTTGAAATTTGAGTCCTAATGCTGTCTCAAATCAGTGGCACAGGCTTAAGTGTGTGACACTCACATTACTTCTGTCTGACTGAAACTCGTTAAACTCTGTTACTGCTTTGTGACTTTATAAAGCGCTTGCTTTTTTGATAACCAACACAAAGTTTTGTGTTGATCATCTTGGTTTTGTTAATGACTATGCCTGTTGTTCTTCAGCCTGGGGGCAATTCTCCAAAGACAGCCAGGTTAAAAATGTGCAGAATTTCATTTTCAGGATGCCCCAGGGATTCTGGTTATTTTATGCTCGTTCTTGTTGATACAGTTATTTTTATTGATGATCGTCCAAAAACATGGATTCAAGGTAAATTGAATGCACTTTACTGACCCATATAGTGTGCGTTTGTGTTTGGCCAATGATAGATTGGCGACCTGCCCAGCGCCCGAAATGTTCTCCCCTGAATGGGCATGGGAAACCCCACCGCGACCCTATAGAGGATGAAGAGGAAGATAATGAATGTATGATTGAATGATTAAAATGCCATGGTGCAATAGTTATAGCATATAGCATTAAAAGTACTGGGTTTGTGTTCAGCACTAAAATAGATTTTAACCCCCTGCATGGCCTCCCGCACCACATCCACTAACCTCCTTTTTGGATTTATTCTTTTCTCCCGCCTGCCTCATAACACCAATCTCAGCATCCGTCTGCCAAAATAAACCTTATCTGTTCTCTGTAAATAACCCAATTATTGTTTATAGAACACGACATAGAGATAAAACAGTATATAGAATATAGTACAATTGTGTCAATTAGCTTTTAGGGTTCGTCACATTTGGTGATTAGGCCTGGTTTACAATTGCAATAATGATTTAATCTTTTAATCTCTCTATCTCTAACCCTGATTTTAATGTATAATAGACCTAAACACTCCTGCAGTGATTCATAGCAACTTGGAAAGTCACTGTTCCTGTTGCCATTAAATGCAGTAACAATAAACTTCAGAGCATGGATCATACCTCGGTATTCCTCAAACTAATAGTTTCCCATAGCATTGAAAAAGCACAATATTTTACAGCCAGATTGCTGAAGAATGTGTTTTTGCAGCCATACCCCAGTTTACCTTCCACTTTCCATTACAAGTGACCATTTGCACATCTAAGCTTGAGGATAACAACTTGATATGTGAAACTGCTGATAGAGTTACAATTTTTTTGTGTTTGACTTCAACACAAAAAGTTTTTTTTTTCCTGAGGGCTACTTGGTTGTTCCTATACCTCAGAAAATGAACATCTCCAAACTTTCTTACATACTAAATACTGATGGATTGATCCTCTATAGTAATGGCTGCTTTATTCTTCTGTAACCCTGAAGTAACCTCAAATAAAATGAATCTGATCATTTTATAGGCATTGTTATTAAAAAAGACCTCCATGTCTCTACAGTCACGGGTCATTTAATCAGTTTCACTCACCATAAAGAGATAAACTTATATCTGGAAAGGTGAGCAATAAGGCAGCTTAAATTTACTTTACCAGATACTGTTAGTTTTAAAGACTTTCAATTATCTAGGTTCTGACTCTATACCTAACCTTAAGTGAACATGTTATACTTTCCAGTTTAATAGAGTAGCAACAATAGATGATTAATTATTTCTTTGTTTTTTAATAATGTTTTCAGAATGTTTTATTATGCCATAATTGGCTTTAATAACTCAGATGTATTTAGATACATGAAAATGATCTTGAGTGACTGTAACATCTTATACTGTAGTTGAAATGCTTCGTGCATTGTTCATAGAGAAAGGCTGCAATTATCACGGTGATTAGCAACTGAGCAGGTTTTTCTGCATTGATGTGTTTGGTGTGGGTAGTACACAGATATATTTATGGTTATCGATTGATGGCAACAAATTTTCAAGTGACAGAAAACAAAACAATGACACAACATGACGTCAGCAAAGTTTCAGGCACTTTAGAAGTTGTTTTTTAAACCCATTCAAGGCTTTAAATAACTTAACATACTTTATGGATACTGCATTACACTTAAATTGACAAATACATAAGGAAACATACTAGAGCCTACTTATGGTTACCCCACATGTGGTTCCATGTCCACTCAATTTGGAAAGGATTTCTACTAGATTTTAAATCGTGGCTAATTTTCAACATTTATCCAAAAATTATTTGTAAGGTCAGACACTGATGTTGGATGAGGACCTTGTTCACAATCTTTGTTTTAAATAATACCAACAGTGGTGGGTGGGGTTGAGGTCACACCAAACTTACCCAGCCATGTTTTTATGGACTTTACTTTACACGCAGGTTCCTGACCTCAACCCCAACATCTTTATAATGAACAGGCCAAGTCCTTTGGTCCTGCGTTAGTGTCCGTCCCCAGTCTTTTTAGTCTGAATAAATAGAACAAAATTCCTATAAACACACCTCAAAATATTGAAGAAAACCTCCCCAGAGGAATCAAAGAGGGGGAACCAATTTAAAACAGTATGCCATGACATTTCCTGTATATTGTAAAAGCTTATTTATTCCTATAAACACTCCTCAAAATACACGTCCACTTACAAGTATTTCAAAGTCCTGGATACTTTGATGTTACATGACCCCTGGAGTACTGAGGGTTAAGGAGCCTTGTTTATGAACCCACATTGGCAACTTTGTTAAAATAACTAGTGATTTAACTACCTCCCCATGAGCTACATTTCCAAACTTTTTGCTCCTATACTGTAAATCAATCACCTGACTGATCTGACTTATTTGGCGCCAGCTCGTCTTGTGCAACCTTAATGCACAACCCATCAAAGGTGTGCTCTGGAAATGAGCGGAGGCCATTTGTTTTACCAAAAAAAAAAAAAAGGCCCGTCCACAAGAGTTAAACAACTCTCGCTGGTTTTCATTTCATTACCACAGTATCATATCCAGCAAATGTTCACGCCTCATAAGTTCAATTGACCTAAGTGGATCACTTTGTATAAGAAGCCTGCATAGTGGAGGCTTTAAATCATCAGCCACATAGCACTTATAACACAATAGACACTCAAACCATGACACACCTAAAAAGGTGGCTAACAAGTTCCACCACAGTTAATCTCATACTCAAACTGTATATCGTCCTATTTTCCTGTAGCATGGGTGTGTGGGATGACATTCATCCACATCAGTCTATATGCTAACAATAAACAATAGCAACTGGACAATACAGTGAAGCATCAATTAAAATTATTAATTAGTTTTCTGTTAATAAAGAAGAAGTTTCTGAGAATATTCCATTTTATCACTTCCACTTGTTATTCATCTGTTTCTTTACATAACTTGTTGGTTACCTTTACTCTATTTTCTAATGATCATATTTTCCGCAGAATCCCACAGCTTTGTAACAAATATAGTTTAACTAAATGTTTTTAGATAGACTGGTTTTAGCTGGCTTCAGCTGGTTGTGTTTACTAATAAGGGTAAACCTTGGTAAACCTTTAATGGCTAGGCCATTTTTAGCTGGTCAAACTTAGCAGCCATGTTGGTCAAGCTGCTTTTGCCTGGTCATTTTTACTGGTCTTAAATGGTCAGGATTGTTGACCTTGTTAGTAATTCTAACTGGACCACCTTATGCCTTTAAGTCATTACTTGATTGGCGGTCAACTCTTACCTTTCTACTGCACAATTAGGCTTCTTCAGTTGTCCAAAACTTGGTTACTTATCCCGTGTTTAACCTATTCAAATGACCTTATGTCAATCCACTACTCATCTCTGTCTATTGGACCCCTGTAGCTGCCCACAATCAGCACAAGACACTGACTCTGGCCTACAGGTCAATCTCTGGATCTGATGCTCTTACATGAACTCTGTTAATGACACCCTGACTCATTCACTGTACTCTAGTAATGAATGTTGCTTGGTGCTTGAACCTCACCACAACGCTAATTTCAACTGCTAAATTGAATAATCTTCTAAATTTCAAATCAAAGATTTGAAACTGGATTGGATAATGATCAGGATTAATAATACTACTGTGTAGCTGCTTCCAACTTAGTTACAAACTTGTTCTCTCACTTGCAAGACTATTTGGGTAAAAGCAACTGCTAAATGTAAATGTTCTGTACTGTTAACATCAAAATACTTCTTGTGTACAATATACTTATGATAAATGTTCTGTTTTATTTTACTTTTACAAATACTTAAATTTTACAACTGAAGTTTTGTATCTGTTTAAATCTGTGTAAAGGTCCTACATACATGTACAGAAAAACCTGCTCAGCTGGCAGTAATCACAGTAGCTGCAGCTTCTGCATTAACAATGCACAAAGAATTAATATGTTAAATTACAGTTTAAAATTCCTCTGCGAAACTTAACACACTGTAATTCTCATGTACCTTATTACATGTGAGTTATTAAAGCCAGTTAAGTGCTTATGTAACATTTTGTAATCATAATTAAGACACAAAGGAATATTAACTATCTATTGTTGACACTCTGCGAAACTGGTAATTATATTAATTTTTTATTACTATCCACTTCAGGTTAGGTGTAGAATTAGATGGCTAAAGGAGTGAAGTAAACAAATAGGGTTAGAAATTATTTAAACTAACATTTTTTCAGGGAATCACTCATCATGATTTAAAAATCATGAGTTTGTTGCTGTTTTGTAAAATGACTCTTTCTTTTTATTCATCTGAAATTGACAGAAGGGGACACTGGATCCAACAGGGACTGATGGAAAAGACATCAGTGTAAGTGTAAAAGAGGCATAGTCCTTAAACTTACGTCCGCCTCTCAGCGCAGTTCCCATGTTCTCCACGTCTGTGTGGGTTTTCTGTTTTCTTCCACAAGGAAACAAACATGGATTTAAGTTGAAGTAGCCCCTCTAAATTGCCCCATCTACATTTCCCTATCTACAGTAGTGTGTGTGTCCAGCGATGGATTGGTGTCCTGTCCAAAACCCCCCTCCCCCCTCCAGTACAGGATTAAGTGAAAGATAATAACAAGAGAAGAAATACATTTAGAAAGTGTTTCAAATGCTAAAAAGGCCATCATTTTAAAGTGAAAGTAATTATTCACAAGCAAAAAAATAAGTCAAATAAATAATCTTCCCATTGTGGATGTCCTAGCATAGTCACTACAATATCAGTTGGTGCTTAGAGGAACTGCAAAAACCCAAATGCAATATCTCAGACTCTATAGTGTTGTCATGTTACTGGCCAAGTTGGGTCATTTCATGTTCGGATTTCTCTAAATCCTAAACAATATGTACTAACTATTTATTCAACACTGTACTATTAATTAATTAATTCATCATCTTCCATTTTTTCCTTTATGAGGTTTGCGGGGGTTTCCCCATGCCCATCCAGGGTATAACGTCTCGGGCGCTGGGCAAAAAAAACCACCCAGAACAGGGCGCTAATCCATCGCTGGGTACACACTCACTCACACTGCCACACATATTTACATACTACACATTTATGAACTTGAATCAATGTTTTTGGGATGTAGGAGGAAACCGGAGAACCCAGAGAAAACCCACACAGACAAGGGAAGAACATGGAAACTCCACCCAGATTGGGATTCGAACCAGGAATCCTGAGCGCTGAGAGGCGAATGTGCTAACCACTAAGCCACCATGCCACCCCTGTATTATTTACTAAGCTCTAAATAATACAGTGTATGTATCAAAAGTACTGGATCCATATGAAATAGTCTGTAGCAAATAACCAAGACTTTCTATTGTTCTTGGCTTTCTATACACTTCTGCTTACACTGTTTTTACCTTTGTAAGCATCATTGTTGAAGGTATTGCAGTTTAGCTGTTTTTTCCTAAAACTACTGACTTGTGTTGATTTCTCATTTGTAAGTCGCTTTGGATAAAAGCCTCGACAAAAAGACTAAATGTAAATGCAATTATAAGTCTTATGTTTAAATTACTTTAGTTATGCTGCACACAAATGTCTGGACTTCCTAAGCATTTTCAGCATTCTGAGCATGTCATTATGTTTCTAATTTCATCCCCTAATACTTCAGGAACACTTAGCCTAAAGCACTTCTACCTGAAAAGTTAAGAAAGACTGTAATTAATTCTGAGCTAATACCATTTTGAACTTAATGTCCTGTACATGAAAACACTAACTAAAATACACCTGATAACTATAGGACATTTCCTTTGCCACACTTGTGTAAAATTAAGCACCTGGCCATGGCTTTGCACTTTATTGGAGCAGTTTTGGGAGGGCACAAAGTAAGGGCCATAAAGACAAGGATGGCTGCATTTGCTGTGAAAGATCTTGACTGACCCAAACCCATCCTTTAACAGATTGTAAGGCAGGTCCTCTTATCCAACATCATCTCAATTCAATTTAATAGCACTTTACAAACAACAACAAAGGCTGAAACAAAGTGTTGTATAATATTAAAGATATAATAAAACCTCACAGATGCTCTTCTGTATAAATTAGCAACATTTTTAACAAATGCTCCAAAATCATGTAAAAAGCCTATTCAGAAATTTCAAAGCTGCGAAGTGGAACCAATTCTAATGGGAAGTTATAAAATCTCCTGTCATCAGCTCAATATTTTTTTGATAGTATATTAATAACAAAAGACATTTTTGAAATTCATTAAAGGTCACTCAGATATTTATTGTCCTTCACAAACATCATTCCATCATTCAAGAGAGTATTTTTAATAATCTGCAGACGTCACATTTAATTAAAACTAGTGTTTTGCTATCACTCATCAGTCAACAGCAGATAGCAATGTCTTGTCTGATGTTTACTTTGTACTGTGTGTTATCGTCAACGTGAGTTGACATAATGACAACAACAAAACTAGATGCCTGAAATAAACATAATCTAGTTTTGGGATGTGGTTTTATTTATATCTGAGATACATTTACATGTAGTCATTTAGCAGACACTTTTATCCAAAGCGACTTACAAATGAAAGAATAACACAAGTCAGTATTTTTAGGAAGAAACAGCTAAACTGTAGCACTATCAACCCTGTGTATTACTCGATCTGGCGTTTTTTTTATTTTAATTTTTGCGAAGTGGTTCTATTTATGCTTGAGATAAACAGAATCTAGTTTTCGGATGTGGTTCTATTGCCTGAAAAAAACTGAATCTAGTTTTGAGATTTGTTTTTATATATGCCAGAGATAAACAGAATCTAGTTTTGGGATGTGGCTCTAATTATGCCTCATTTTTGGACTGAGAAATCGGAGAACCTACGCAGACCCCAAGATCAGGATTCGAACCAAAATTCCCAGCACTGAGAGGAAGCCATGGTAAACACTATGCCACTGTGTCACCCAGGCATCAAGTACTGGCTGAAAATTGACAATTCACCTAAGGCTGAATCACAACTGATGTAGAGATCAATCATGCTATAGTCAAAATAACTACGATCATATTTTCCCCTCTATGTCAGGTTTGATTTAAATCTGGCCTGAAGCTGCATGATTTTATTTATGTTTCCACATGATGTAAAGGTAGGATCCTGGCATATATAAAGGTGGAGGTTCCTAAGAAATCAATCAAGAGTATATTCAAATGTTTGGGAGCCCTTAATAAAATTTCATGTTTTTTTGTTAAGTAAAAAATGTATATAATCAAAACTTTAGCAAGTTTTGGAATTTAACATACATATAAACATACATAGAAAATCATAACCGTAAATAAACGGTTTACAGGCGTCCTAAAATATTTTTTTGTAAACATGAAGGTCTAAACTTGTGCTTTGTCTCCCTCTAGTAGACTTTAAAATTAGCTACACAAGGCTCTCTCACTTAAATGTTGCTCTCTAGTTGTACAGAAGCACTGCAGTCAATCGAGATAGTACTCAATTGAATATGCCCCTCACTAGAAGTCGATGTTCTGCACCACCAGCAGAGGTGGTAAATAACGAAATAAATGTACTTCGTTACTGTGCTTAAGAATCTGTATTTAATACTTTTTTTTACTTCTACTCACTACATTTCAAAAGACATATATGTACTTTTTACTCACTACATTTCTAAAACAAATTTGCTACTTTTTTGACTACATTTATTTATAGGTTGATTATATTGCTTTATATATAGTTGCAAACAAAAAGTTTGTGAACCCTTTGGAATTACTAGGATTTGTGCATAGGTTGGTTATTAAATGTGTTCTGGTCTTCATCTAAATTACAACAATAAAAAAACACAGTCTGCTCACTAACTAATACCACACAAATATGTTTGCATCATTTTATTGTAAACACAATGAAACATTCACAGTGCAAGGTGGAAAAAATTATGTGAACCCCTTGGCTAATGATTTTTTAAGAGCTAATTGGAGCCAGGAGTCGCCAACCTGGAGTCCAATCTATGTGATGAGATTGGATTTGTTGGTTAAAGCTTCCCCACTCTATTAAAACCACACACCAGTTTTAAGTTTGCAGTTCCTAAGACGCATTGCTTGATGTGAATCATGCCTCGCACAAAAGAGCTCTCAGAAGACCTACGTTCAAGAAGTGTTGACTTGCACAAAGCTGGAAAAGTTTACAAAATTACCTCTAAAAGCCTTGATTTTACTGTGATGTGGCGGCGCGGCTAATAGCTGCAGCGGATCGCTCTCACTCAGAGTAACCTAATTTCTATTGTCTTTATGTCTATACTTTTACTTCAGTAATATTGTTTAATATAACCAGTACTTTTACTTAAGTGAGGAAATTCAGTACTTCTGCCCACAATGCTGACCATCAGCTGTTGCATTTGCTAATTTATCCAATCAGATATGGGATCATCTTCATTCACATTTAAACAGAATCGACCAAACTGTGCAGTCATAACATTTTAATAAGTTTATTTTATATTTTCTTATTTTATAAGAGCCTTACACGGTGAATTGAAAATCAGCAAAAATAAATGTGTGTGTGTATACAGAGGGAGGGAAAAAAACACTTATTTATTTTTTTAATGTTTGAAATATTGTGTAAATTTGGTATTTGTCTTCCTCTTGTGGATAAAATACACTACTTAAAAAAAATAAGGGTAACACTTAAACAACACAATGTAACTCCAAACCAACCTGTCCAGGTAGAAAGCAACACTGATTGTGAATCAAATTCACTTACTGTTGTGCGAATGGAACAGACAACAGGTAGAAATTAGAGGTACTTAGCAAGACCCCCCTATAAAGGAGTGCTTCTGCAGGTGGTGACCACACCCCTTTTCTCTGTTCTCATCCTTTCT